>JAQGBT010000782.1:0-42129 GCA_034698585.1 Disparrhopalites patrizii | reverse complement strand
TTGGAGAGAGAAAAATTGTAGACAGAGAAAGAGAGAAACAGAGAGAAATTGGAGAGAGAAAAATTGTAGACAGAGAAAGAGAGAAACAGAGAGAAATTGGAGAGAGAAAAATTGTAGACAGAGAACGAGAGAGAGAAATTTTAGAGAGAAATAGTAGATTGAGAAAGAGAGAGAACAAGAGAGAAATTGGGAGAGATTAAAACCGAGAAAAAAATAAGTATTTCCGCATTGTTCCAGTTAATACAAGCACATACTTACATACGTGCATAGCTATAGGGAGCACACTATAGCACGGGGAAAGTGAGATAAAACAAGGAAAAGAGCCAGCATGTGATTTTTTTAGTACAAAGTTTATGTAGCGGGTGTATGTACATAATTATATATATAACAATATATCCCTACCAACATATACATACACCCAAAAAAAACTCACAGAAATGTAACCTAATGATCCGTGCAAAGAGCATTATAATAATACGCATTCGTGTATTATTATACGTGTGAGTACAGCCACGAGAAAAAACTCGGGTCTATAAAAAACCCTCTAAAAAAATACGCACCCGCTATATCAAAATATATACCTATATATCAAAATATATCCCGCATAGCCCCATTACAAAAAATCTCTGGCCCATTCTAAACCACGTCTTGAAACACGTTCTAAAATGTTATATAAACATAGGCACAGGGTTGAAGCAACAGTTTTTACAATACATATGTATACCTACACAAACTTTTCGGGGGGAAAAGCCGATTCAATTTTGCCTTATATTTGCCTATATAATTTTCGCAAAAGTACGTACATATGTAAATGCTCCACTGTGATTTTTGCAATGAGTAGTACGCTTCTTACGGTTATTAGACGTTGAATGAAGAGGAGAAAGAGCTCGTGGAAGAGGGAAATGGTGATGCTCATGATGATGATGAGATTTAGTAGGAACTCGGAGAGACCCAGAAACAGAATGCAGAAGAGGCAAAAGTGAGAGAGAGAGAGCGACAGAGAAAAAGAGAGATACACCACAAGAAGGCTGGGGTAGGGCCGATTGCCAAGAAAAATCCCAGTTGCGAGTCAAAATGTACTTTCCCTATTAAAGTTTAGGCTGTAGAGCGAGTTAAGCCAAAATTCTCTGGTTTTTGCAGAGAAGAGAAAAAAAATTGTGGAAAACAAGACATCCGCTATACATTCAAGAACCATTTGAAGAGTAGAAAGAGAGAGATAGAGAGAGAAAAAAAAATCCGGTATATCCTTATTCCCATTACTGGCTTTTCTCGGTGAAGTCCCTTTTGTCTCTGTTAGCATAAGAAAGGAGAAAAAAAAACAGGAAATTTGTACACCGAAAAAAAGTCCCTGTGGCAGTTTATTCAAAACTGGGCAAGGAGAAAGAGCTGAGGAAAAAATAATTATTCTTCATCAATTAATTTTTCGGAGAAAGTAAATTCTATCCGTTTTAATTTTAAAGATTGAGCATTTCAAAGCTTCTTAAAGGACTGTGGTTTTTTGGAAGCCGGTGTTATTTAATCTGGAAAGAAAGAAAATTCATCTGGAGAGAAAATCAGTGATAAGAAGATTTTCATCGCCTGCCAACATCCATAAAGTGTCAGATCGTACATAATATATCAGGTTCAAGGAGATTCTTCATTCTGAATTGGTTACCGGGAAAAATCATATCTATAGTTTATTTAACCCTAAACAATACCCAAAGTTTTATTTCCTTATTTATTATATCGTGGGCGGGCCTAACTTTATTACATCCCATTTTTCCCGGAGCTCGTGTGTATAATCTTGAGGTGACGACAGAATAAAGAGAAATCTCAAAGACAAAAAAAAATCTAAAAACAAACAGGAAACCCAAAGAAAAAAGAAAATCCAAAGACAAAGAGGAAACCTGAAGAAAAAATAAACTTTACAGCAAGAAAAGCGACTTTGTGAACTTCCCCGAAATTAAATCGTAAAAACCCGGAAGGTTTTGAATTTAAAAAAAACTGAAATTCGGTCTTTGTTCACACCGAAACGGGAAATTTTCTCTGCATTAGGTCAGTGGAAGTTCCCACGAGAAAAAAAGATTTTTACAAGGGAAAGGCCGTTGAGACGGTGAAAGGCAGCAAGATTACGCGAAACATGGACGAGGAGGAGCAGCAGATTGAGGAGGATCCTGAGGAGCAAAAGAGGATCGTGAAGGAGATTGAGGCGGTGGGGGAGAAGATGGATGAAGATGTGGATGAGGATGAGGATCAAAATGATGATGGGGAACTCCGGAGGACCGTCACCCGGAAGACGACCTACAAAATTGATGAGGTAAATGACTATTTTAAATTATAATTATCATTAATTTCCACATAATCATATACACACATCAATCATTCTAATCATACAATTTCTGAACTTCCGAGCACTTTTTTTAAACTTCCCGGGGAAATTCTTTATATGAACTGGTTTAATTTCTCCAATTAAATTTTTTAACCTTCCCGGGGAAATTCTTTACATGAATTGGTTTAATATCTCCGATTAAAAACTAATTAATGTGGGTAAAAATTAATCCTGGCATTCCCATAATCCTCCTGTCAATTCTGGGGAATCTGTGAAAAAATTTGTCGCGTGGCAATTCCCCCCAATGGAGCCTATGACATTGACTTATTTGGCCATTACTGTATTAGATTATGAGTGGATATATTTGGGTATATTAGATATATATAATATAGGAGTAGATATGTATATGTATGAGTAGAATGTGTCTGAATTTATCTGGAGGCTCCTTCTGTACGTGGGCAGCCACCGACGTCTTTTAGAGACACATTCATAAAAATAAAAATTATCTGCCGCCCCTCCGAAATTCTTCATCCTCAGTGCATGTGCTGCAGGGAATAAATCTCCGTGTAGGAGAGAGAATTTTGCATGTATCTGAATATCATTTTCTATAAGGGGATATGCAAGAGAATTTTTATATGGAGTTTTTATAATACATACAGCCTTATTATAGTGTATTATGCAGCTTTATAATGCAGATTTGCGGTGGACGAATTAAACAGGAGCATATCATTAGCATTTCACAGTAATTCCGATTTAATCCTTTTGGTAACTCATTCATTGTTGTTACAATGTAGATACAAAATTGAACTGAATCAGTGATAGGAGATAAAGATAATCGGTGATAAGAGGGACCGAATCTGGCATTTGATAAAAGGAGGACCGGCTTATCAGTTCCATTAGAATGCCGATTTGGATTCAGCAGCTTTATTTTCAGAAAATCATAAAATGTTAAACTTGATCATTTTCTTTATCATCCCAAATTTTAAATTGCAATTTTGTTATCACCAAAATTAAACACCATCACTTTCTTTGTAAACTGAAATTTTAAAATGTAGTTTCTTATCAGAAAATTGAATCCATATAGGATGTCATTATGGATTCAGTAGCTTTATTTTCCGAATATCATCAAATATTAAACTTGATCACTTTCTTTATCAGCTCGTTTAAAATTTAGTTGTTTTATCATCAAATATCGAGCTGGATCACATCTATTGTGATAAAGTAAATCGAACATGATCCAATTCAATCTAATAAAATATTCCTGGACTTGATCAGTTCTAATTTCTAATAAATAATCGGACGGCCAGTAATAAATAAAAAAACTTATTATTATTTTTATAACAATTTCAGGTCGAAATAAATACTGAAATAAGAGCAATTGAAGTAAATCAAATTTTATATTATTTTATTTAATTTAGCAAAAAAAAGTTGGGATTAATTTTTGCATTTTTCCTCATATTTTTATTCATTCATGCTCCTGTTTTGCATTAAATCTCAACGGAAGTCTCGACTTTATCTTCGAGCCTTTATTTTGCCATCTGCTAGCTTTCAAAAGAGTGTTCTTCCCGAGAAACGTCATTCGTAAATTACGACGTCAGAAAAAAATATTATCTCCAATAATATTTCTCCTACACTTTTCAATGCATTTCAAAAATCAGGCCCTTGAACAATTTTCGTCTCTCCTAAAGATTTTAACAACGTATTTCGCAAAAAAAAACCTGATCAAGCTATTATTATGCCAGTTGTGGTCGATGAGGAAAAATCTCCATCAACACTTGAACATCTCTGCACATCTTTAGCAAAAGGTTTTTTCACGGGATGTGAACGTCTTTGGAGGAAAAGCCTCTTTAGCATTTCAGACTCCACCGCAAAAAAAAAAAAATTATCCCGTAGTATTTCTAACGGAATTACTCTTGAGTAAAAAAGATTGGTGCTAAACACATGTTGGGAATGGCGGGTAGCGGGCGCCAAAGGAACATTAGAGGCGCTCTTGACGGAATGAAGAGAGAGAGAGAGAAAAAAATACGTTTTTTATCTGAAGGACATTTTGTTTCCTTCAAAAGAAACACACTCTCAACTATTTTCTTATTAAACCCTATTCATGTAAAGAGAGGGAAAATATATTTTTTATCTCCCTCGCATCACTCACTCTCACCATTAAATGCTGAAAGGCCGTCTCAGAAACTGAAAAATCTTTTGGAAAGACCTTCCAATCTCATATTTTTCTTTTGTGACGAAAAGCGGGAGGAAAACATTCACCAGGAAAAATTCTGGGCAAAGAAAAAAACCTGGTTAATTTCCAGCCAGGAACGACTACGGGAGAAATTCGGGAAAAATAATCTGGCCAAATCTCGGGCAAGAAAAAGAATTTAAATCACGGCCAAGTAAAAAAAAAATTGACTAAATTCTTAGCAAGAAAAAAAAATTGTGGTTAAATCCTGAGCAACAAAAGAATATTTTGGCTAAATCCAGAGCAAGCAAAAAAAAAATCCCGGTTACATTCCAGGAACGAAAATAAATGCACAAAAGTCCTTTTTCAAGCAATTTAATTGTTCTCGTGCATTTGAAAGAACTTCCGCTGTCAAGATCATAAAAAGCCCTTTGAAAAGCATTTTTTCTTCAAATGTCACCCTGTCAAATGCCAGGAAAAAAACGTAACTACAAAATAAAAAATACCCACGCGCTATTTATGCTCTTGAAACTAATTACTTCGCAAAAATTGTCACAACATTAGCAAAAGGAAAAAAAAACAAACAAGACAAGGCTCCGAGGAAATTAATGGGCAAGACCCTCACAAAAGTGCATTTTGTTGACGGGCTAAAAACATTTTATAGGCAACCATTTACTAGTATAGAGACAATACATTTTATATTAAAAATATCTCACTATGTCACTATATCAAAAAATATATATATAAAAAAAAATATATATATAAAAAAAAAAATATATATATATATTATAAAAAATAAATATATCAAGAATACTCCGAAAATCCGTACCAAAAAAAATCCCGGGAGGGGAAGCTGAATCATTCATTGTGTTTGGAATAGAAAATATATTTTAACGTAAGCGGAGCCTACATTTTCCTAGTTCTCAAGGCTGTCACTAGATCGCCCACGATCACTCTCTAGTAAATCTGTCACCACCTCTGGTTGGCACGTCATTTACCGGGAAAAAATAGGGATGTTTACTAACCACTTCTTTTCAACCCTTTTTTTCCTAGACATTTCCCCTCCCCCTCTCATATTTTGTAGAGGAAAAAATTAGGAGGGGGGAAATGAGTCAAATAAGCTATAGCTTTTAACCCCCTCCCACGCCCTAATCGGGTCTCGGACAAATCATTTCCCCACCCACGAACTTCCATTTAGAAACGGAGTCACCCAGTGTGCTAGAGACATTGTCGTAATTTCGGGGTGATTAGCGTCAATAGGGGAGGAATGTAAACAAACATGCACAATGGGATTCAAAATGGAAATGTAAACAAAAGGGAAGTGTTTTCAATCAGGGATTTTAAAGGAAAAGTGAAAAACGCTTTATATTAACGAAGGATTTTGAAGGAAAAGTGAAAAACGCTTTTTATTAATGAAGGATTTCGGAAAAAAGTTAAAAAAGGTTTTTATTAATTAAGGATTTTGAAGGAAACGTAAAAAAAGGTTTTTATTAATGAAGGATTTAGAAGGAAAAGTGAAAAAAGCTTTTTATTTATAAAGGATTTTGAAGGAAAAATTAAGAAATCATTTCACTGAAAAAGGTTTTTGCAGTAAACATGAAAAACAGATCATTTTAATGCAAAAGCAAAAAAACTGATTATAACAGCGGATTTTGTAGGGAAAAAGACAAGAATTTCTCGGAAGAGGAAAAAAGTAGATTTTAATACTGGATGTTGAAGGAGAATGTGTACATGGAATGGATAAATGGAATTACCACAAAATAATTTAAAACGGAAAGTCTGAGAAATTTTTATGAACAATGTCAGATATTAGAAATTAAAAAAATAAAATCTTAGTGGATTTAAAGGGCGAAATTTGAAAACAAATTAAGAGAAAGTCGGGAAAAATTAATAGTTGATGTAAAGGAATGGTAGCAAATAGAAATACAATATTCGGTAGTAAATTTAAAGGGAGAAAGTAGAACTAGAATTTTTATTAATTAACTAAACGGAAGAAAGTAGAGCTATAATTTTTATTAATTAACTAAACGAAAGAAAGTAGAGCTATAATTTTTATTAATTAACTAAACAGAAGAAAGTAGAGCTATAATTTTTATTAAATACATAATTACAAGGGAGAAAGTAGAGCTAGAATTTTTAGTAAGTAATTAAAAAGGAGAAAGTAGAGCTAGAATTTTTAGTAAGTAATTAAAAAGGAGAAAGTAGAGCTAGAATTTTTAGTAAGCAATTAAAAAGGAGAAAGTAGAGCTAGCATTTTTAGTAAGTAATTAAAAAGGAGAAAATTGAGCTAGAATGTTTAGTAAATAATTAAAAGGGAGAAAGTCTGAGAAAAATCAGTAAGAAGAAGAATGGTAAACATTTTTTTAAATGCAATTTTCAATAAGAATTCTGCAGGAAAATCTCTGAAATAGTCCAATTACCAACTTCAAAAAAATGCAATTCTCAATGAGAATTCGAAAAAGGATAGCTGAAATAAAAATTTAAATAAAGAATTTAAAAGCCGAAAAGATAAGCAGTCAATTCAATAAATAATGTAAAATAGTACAGCTAAGCTAAACAAACAAATTTAATAAACAAATTAGAAAACAAAGCAAAAATACATTTAATAAAGAAAGTAGCAGAATGAAAAGTAAACAAAAAATGTAATAAACGAGTAAATTGGGAACCCCCAAAATTGAATAAAGGATGCAAAATAGACCAAACAAAACCAGAAATAAATTTCATCAAGAATGCAAAAGATAGAGAAAACAAACCAGAAAAAAGTTCCATAATGGATACAAAAGAGAAAACATTAAAACAGAAATTGCATAAAGGATGCAACAAGGAAAATTAAAAAACAGATACAAACGGAGAAAAGTAAACACCAAAAACAGTTCAAGGGGAAAAGTGGGAAGTAATGCCCAAAGAATTTAATAGGGAAAGTGTGGCACTATAATTCCCCCTCGAAGCAAGGCTTTTAGGTATGTACATGACCAAAAAGCATTGGCTCACTAAACTAAATTTGCACCCTAATAAAAGAATCATTTTCGAAATAGATCAGGAAATATCACTTGTTGTCTTTCATATTAAGGTTTTTGTGAGGGGAAAGGCGTGGGGTGGATCCTCCGTGTCATTTGCGAAGTTTCACACCACTTAAATACCTCCAAGAAGCTCCTAAATTCCTCGACTATCAGGTCACACCGACAGATAGAAGAGCCCATTAGTGACGGAGTTTACCATTAAATTTTGCTCCTTATTTTCCTATTATGTGCGGTATACCAGATATATATTTGTCTCTATAATATGTCAAGAGGCAGGTGTATAGATATGTGGATTTTGCATTGGGGATATTCCTTATGATATGAGTTAAATTTAAATACATACATATTGATCGAGAAAGGGAGAACAGTTGTTGTGGTGGTAAAGACCTAATTTTTATTTTGGGTAGGAGTGGGCCCTAACTGGGAGAAAGGGAAAATTTCTGCGCCACTACTTCTAGGTTGTCTGTTATAGGGGAAGTGATCGGATTTTTTTTTTTTTGTTACCAGAGTCAGATTTTACTTTCGGATTATCTGTGTTTATTAAACCCTACCCCAAGGGATTACTCAGGGATGTATTGTGGGATGGGACGTGTGTGAGTCCTGGTAATTGGATAGATGGGCTTAATCCTTGAGTTTGACTCAAGTGTGCCAGTGAAACATTTTACTCTCATCTCTCTCTCTATGCCACTTTTTTTCTCCATTTCTCTCTCTCTCTTTCTCTCTCCTTTTATCTTTCTCTCTTTCTATTTGGATTTTGTTTCATCTTCCTCTTTATTTTTCTTTCCACAGGCATCGCGTCCCACCGAAATTCCCAATGAACAAAAGGCTTGTATTTATTTCATTCTATTTCTCTTTTTATTTTATTTCTCTCTTTAGTTCATTTGTTTCTGTCTGTCTGTCCTATTTTATTATTTTTTCTCTATTTTTCTGTCTTTTTTCTCGTTTCTGTCCTTTTCTCACGTGTCTATGTCCTTTTCTCTCTTTCTTTTTCTGTCATTTTTTCTCTCCTTTTCTGTCCTTTCTCCTGATTTCCTTTTAACTCATTTTCCTCTTTGTTTTTGTATCCTTGTCTCTCTTCATTTTCTATCCCCTTTCTCTGTTTTCTGTCCTTTTTCTATTATTTTCTCTCTCTCTCTATCCTTTTCGGTCCCCTTCCAGTCCATTTGCTATTATTTTCACTCGTCATTTTTTTGTCCCTTGTCTCTGTTTCCTTTTCAGTTTATTCTCTATTATTTTTTCTATCTCCTTTTCTGTCCATTTTCAGTCCTTTCTCTATTATTTTCTCTCTCTTTTTCTGTCCTTTTTAGATTATTTTCTCTCTTTCATTTTCTGTCCCTTTTCAGTCCGGTTTCTATTTCTCTTTTCTTTTTTTGTCTCGTTTCTCTGTTTCCTTTTCTGTCTTTACTTTCTCTCTCTCTCTCTCACATTTTGTGTCCCTTTTTCCAGCTGTCTTTTCTCATCCTTCTTTCTCTCTCAAGCTCTTTTCTCCAGTGTTTCAGTTTTCCCTTTGTCTTTCCCTTTCGTTCTGTCTCTCTCTCTCTCTCTTTTGCATCTCGTTAATTCTCCCGACTTTCCTCGCATTCACAGTCCTCCATCTCTGCATCTCTGCTCCTGCCCGCGTCTAAAATCATCTCCTTCTCCCTTTAATCATAATTGCAGGACGCCTGAAAGAATCCATCCTCGGATGCATCTCGATGGGCCCAACATCATTAGTGGTTGTTATTTGTATATTGCATCTTTTTTTTTCAGGCTCTGTTTATTCTCATCTCTGTCTCTATCACTCTCTCTCTCTCTCTCTCTCTCTCTCTCTCTCTCTCTCTCTCACTCATTCCGTTCCTTTTTTATTGATCGTACATAAATTGTATTTGCCCTGTGAACATACGAAATCCGGCTTACAATAGATGAGACGATATATGGGAGACTTTGGCACCGGATCGGATTCTATATAAAAAGCATTTAATATACTAAAATACCTTGGAAATACATGCTAGTCACATTAAGTACAATCATTTAAATGACCTACACAATAATTTTTGCGGTGGTGTCTGCCTCTGTCGCATTCTCATTCTCTATCTCTTTAGTTTTCTCTCTCAATCTCTCTTTCTCTCTCTTTTTCTTTCTCTCTTATTTCTCGCTCTCTGTCTCTCTATTTCTCTCTGTAATTTCTTTCTCTCTCTTTCTCTCTGTGATTTCTCTCTTTCGATTTCTCGCGGTGATTTCTCTCTGTAGTTTCTCTCTTTCTATTTCTCTCGGTGATTTCTCTCTGTAATTTCTTTTTCTCTCTTTCTATCTCTCTCTGTAATTTCTTTCTGTGATTTCTCTCTGTGATTTCTCTCTTTCTATTTCTCTCTGTGATTTCTCTCTGCAATTTATTTCTCTCTATTCGTCTCTGTAACTTATGTCTCTGTCATCTCTGTCTCTTTTTTTCAGTCATTTCTCTCTGTCTTTCTCTCTAGTTCTCAGTAATTTCTCTCTCCGTTGTCCTCTTTCACTCTCTCATTTCTATCTCCCGAGTTCCCTCTTTCACTCTCCCATTTCTCTCCCTCGCTTTCTCTCTCTCTCTCTCTCTCTCTCACTCTCCTCTACTTTCCTCTCGAATATTCCTTGAGAGCGCCTTTCCGCCCTGCAAAAGCTGAAGAGTGACATTTAAAGTGACTCCTCTAACCAGCATATTTGTACTAACTGACTACTGACACTTCTTCATGGCAATTTGAGCCATGAGCCGAGACTTGAAGATGGAAGAGAAAAACAAAAATGCAACTAAAAAAAATAAAAGATGGAAATCTAGAAGGAAGTTAGCAGCATTTTTCATATTTCCAAGCATATGCATGTGAGATTGGAAAGTATGCTTTTGTGATCAAAGTCAGTCGTAAAAATAGTTTCCGGAGAGAAAGCGGGCAGAGGAGGGAATGGAAGATATTTCTGTACACTATTTTTTTTTATCTTGGTACAATTTGTCTTGGAGCGTCCGCTACTTTTTTTCACGTTTCACGTGCCATCTTTCCTTCCCGTTCGTGCATTTAAAGCACCACTTTTTTTTAAAACACGAACATCCTTCAAGGATGAATGTCTTGGCAGATCACAGATTTACATATGTCTTACCTACGCCATCCTACACCGTTCTTTAACAGGCAAATTTGGATCTGGGGGAGCAAAAAAAATGGAACTTGTTGTGGCTCTTCATTTTTTTCGTAAAATAGAGAGAGATTTATCGTTCGTTTGTGGCCGTAACCTTGGTCATTTTAATTTTTTTTTGTTGGCTGTGGATTTTAGATGGTTTTTATAGATTCCCTCCTCCACCTATTATTTGCTCCTTCTATTTTTGGATTTTATTACAGCAGGAATTTGTGTGTAGAAACAGATTTTTGCTAGTCAAAATTATGGCAGATTTAGACACTTTTTACATGCGTGATTTAATTTGTGATTTAATTTTTGTTGGTTTTAATTCCATTAAGAAACTGTTGAGATTCAGAATTATTGCAAATTTCAATTAAGAAATTGCTGACATTCAAAATTATTGCAAATTCCAATTAAAAAACTGCTGAAATGAATGATTGAGCTTCCATTGTTGCTAACGATTAAATGGAGATTAAGAAATTATTTTCTCAGTCAGAATCTCCGAATTATTACAGATTTATAAATTTTAATCCATTTTGTATTATTCCAATTACGATATGAATTTAAATTCAAATGAGAAAGCTTAAATCCACCCTTAAAATAAAAACATTCCTTGCCCGTTTTGTCCGATTCAAGAGCTTGAACAGCGATTCACTGAATCAGCAAGAGCTGGAAATGGCTCAAAAAATGCTGATTAAAAATACCCAAAGCTATGGGTTTCCCGTAAAAAAACCGGACATTTATCTCAAATCTGAAGCTTAACGAATACTACAGAGGAAAAAAGATGTTGAAGGTCACAGGGCGTATAGGTAAAAGGATATGACAGTCGGTGAAATAAAATGACAGGCAGAACAAGTACAAAAATTCCTCCAATTTAAAAGCAAATAAGTGTTTGAGTCGGTGGAAAGAAGTCAAGATCAGTTTTTTATGAGCCTTTCATCCTTTCCTTTCGCCTGTATTTTCTTAATTCTTCTTAATTATTTTAATTTTGGCAATGTCCCCCAAAAATATGTACCTTCCCCCAGCTTTTTGGTATCCGCAGTCAAAATTGGAGGAAAGAAAGAGAAACTGCGGCTGTTTGATTTATTTTCCGTGTTTTTCTTCTCGAAAAAATAAAAAAAAAACAAAGATTACTATCAATGAAACTTACTATCAACCATGTGCTTTAATGACAGAGATTTCCCGTTTACGAAATCTCGCCTCCCAAAAAAAAAGCCTAGCCCATCCGTTCCGTCTCAGATTCGTTGTCACTTTGACTTTGGGAAGTGAGGGAAGGTTGAAGGAACTTTTGGTTCACTTTTCACAGTGTCTGGGTTGCAGTAACAAAATACCCGGGTATTTTTGCCACTCCAACCGACAACGGAGGAAGACCGTATGGGTGAAGACGAAGAGAGGAGATTTTATTTTTAGAATTGTTCCACAATTGACCACACGGCAATGCAGGGGAAGTTAATGGCCGTCAGTGTTTACCTGCCACTTTTTAGGCTTCCCTTTCCTTTTTCTGACCAACTTCCTGCATTCTTAATGCCTGTCAGGGCTAAATTAGAATAAAGAGATCAAAATAAAAAATTAACAGACATGGCCAAAATACTTTAGTTCCAAATGCTAATTACAAAACACAAATACACTCGGAGATTTTAGTTACAAATATCCAATTACATTCGGCTGCTCTCCAAGCATTTATTTGCAAAATACAAATTCCAAAATATATCAGCAGATAGTAATGCATTTAAACACGTATTTTAATTACAAATAAAAAAAATATGTATATCAGTAGATAGTAATGCATTTAAATACGTATTTTAATTACAAAATACAAATAATTGTATTTAAAATACGTATCATTTCCGTTCATTTGTATTTTAGAGCGCAATAAAAAAAATTACAAATTAGATTTTTTCCTTGGTGCACTCTTAAGTTACAAATTACAGCAAAATAATACTTCCAAAAAATCCGGTGCATTTAAATACAAATTACAAAATGCATGTGGAAAATATCTGTATTTGCAAATACAATCACATACCAAGTACAAAAAAGTATTTTAAATACAATGTATTTTGGCCATCTATGAAAATTTACAAAAACTACAAAGAAAAATCAACTGATTAAAAACCATTTAATCAACCTCCTAAATCCGTCGCAATTACAGTTTCTTTTGGAGGCTAATCACCGCTTGAGTCTTGGGAATTAGGTAGAATGGAAGTTGGTACAAAAGAGGCACATTGGGACCATGACAAGTGCCTGGAAACGACATGGAAATAAAAGCCACATGAACCTTGTCCCAAAATGTGTCTTCCGACTTAAATTAGAACCAAATTTAATTAGTGGAATAAAAAAAAAATTACCCGGGTATTTATCCCGCAGGGAAAGAAATAGACTACGCCGCCATCTCTTGGGGAAAGGCCTTGGTCATGCCTAAAAAAGGAGAGAGCGTGTGAAAACTGTGAAATACTATTTAAAATAAAACGTTTTATTCCATGTGGGAAAAAAGGAGGAAAAATTGGAGAACACACATTGAAGGGGAAAGTTGTTTATGTTAAATCCTTAATAGTAATAATCCGGGTGTTGTTTTTTTTTCGGGGGGAAAAAAAGGGAGGGCAACGTCGTAAAAACGTGGATTTTTGAGGCCAAATACATATAGAAAGGTCTTGTGTTTGGATTGCTTCTATCAATCGAGAACAATTCGAGTGATTTCGAAGGAGAGAGAGAATGACAGAAGGAAAGAGAGAAAAACATGGAGATAATAAAGAAAAATAGAGTGAAAGAGAGAGAGACAGAAAGAATGAGAGAGAGAGAAAGAGAGAGAGAGACGGAGAGAGAGAGAAGTGTGGGAAAAATATGTTGTCATGTTCAACCCACAACTATTTTCTTTTTTGGAGAAAGAAAAAACATCAACAAAATAAAGGAAAAATCAGAGAAAAGATGCCCCACAAGGCTATTTTTAGGCCCGTGGGCTTTAAATGATCATTTGCGTTGCGAAATTCCTTTAACCTTGTTTCCCAAATTTTAACCCTTTCACAACTCGGATCTTCTCCTTTTACGCCATTTGATTTCCCTGTGACCATTTTCCTCAGACAATAAAGAATAAATTTTGCACAGGGGAAGACCCTCCCTTTTTAATGGGAGATTTTATATGGAGCCAAAGATGGGTCGGACGTAATAATTTGTTTTTTTTTCACTTTTTCCCTTTTGTCCAAAAGCCGTGTGTGTTCTTGGGGGCTATTTGAATCAGAGAAATGCCGACTTGTGAGTGAATATCTGTCTAGACATGAATAATATGAAGGGTGTAGTAGAAGAAAGGATTTTTCTAATGCTTTTAGTGTTGGAGGAAAAAAACAATAATACTAATAAAACGTGACAGATTACACATCGTCTCTTCTTTCTGGGAGCTTCCCGACATTTCCGCTGTGGATATAGACTGAGATTTTGAAAGCGTTAAAAGGCGTATGTTTTTAGGCTCCGAAAAATGATTAATTTTTTCTCTCAACCCTTTTGATGTGCCAAAAGACAGGTGCCAGATCTTTCTTCTCGCGTTCTGGAATCTAGTTTGACACTTGACGGCTCAAAAGAGCTTTTTATTACGGTTTTAAACTTTCTCCGTCTCTCTCTTTCTCCCTCTCTTTCTCTCTATCTCTCTTTTTCTCCTCTTTCTCCCTCTCTTTCTCTCTATCTCCCTCTTTCTCCCTCTCTTTCTCTCTCTTTCTCTCTCTTTCTCCCTCTCTTTCTCTTATTCTCTTCTCGTTTCTCTCTTGCTCTCTCGTTCCCTCTCAATCTTTCAATCTTGTTCTCATCCTTTCTCTTTCTGTCTCTGCCTATGCACATCATTTTCCCCAGTTTTCCCCTCCCGTCTTCCTCTTCCGCTGTCAAAAGAGCCTAAAAATGTCTTGGGAACGTCATCTTAATTTCGAAAGCATAACCTGCGGTTGATTGACCCGGGAAATGTTCTAAAATAACTTGTTTTTCTTAGCATTTTCTAATTAAAAGAACACCCGCGTTGCTTTCTCAAGAACGGAAAATATTTTCCCGGCACAAAAATGTGACCTATAGGTTAAATCAATATACATATCTACATGCATTTTTTTTTAATTAGAAATTTAGAAGGAGAATTAGTAAATTAAATTACTAAAATTAAATACACTCAGAATTCCAATGGCATAGTATTAAACTGTCTTTGTTCGGTAGTAGACAATAATATGATCTCCAGTGCGGGTTTTTTTCATTTCGCGAAGACCACTAAAGAGCTTGTTTCTCTTTCTCGCTTTACTTCAGCATCTTTTTCCTTCTATTTCTCTGTTTTTGCATTACTGTGTGTTTAGATTTTCTCTCTATTTCCCTCTATGTCTTTCTATTTCTATATTTTCCTCTCTTTCTCTCTGTTTTTCTCTATTTTCCTCTCTTTCTCTCTGTTTTTCTCTTTCGGTATTTCTCTCTGTTTTTCTCTTTCGGTATTTCTCTCTGTTTTTCTCTGTCGGTATTTCTCTCTGTTTTTCTCTTTCGGTATTTCTCTCTGTTTTTCTCTTTCGGTATTTCTCTCTATTTTGCTCTGTAGGTATATGGTAGATATCTGTATTTCCGTAGTTGTGTTTGTCTCTCTATTCTTCTCTTGTTTTTCTCGTTTCCCTTCTTACAGTTCTTCTTTTTCTTGATATTTTCCTCTATGTTGCTCCCTTTCACTCTCGTATCTTTCCCTCTCTCCACGTGGACAAAGTAGAGAAAAAAGAGCATGTAAACAGGTAAATCACTCATAAAATATGTACTACTTAAAACCCAGGACTCTCCGAGGTACACAAGATAATTTTGGTTGGCTCCATAAAAAGCTGATTTACGCAAATGTTAATCAATTAGAGCCTATCATAACATCCGAGGAATATATTCCTGTCCGGGAGTGATGATGGATTTTCCCTGGCTGCTGTTTCCCCTGCATATTTCCCTTGCTTTCATCAAAAAGGAATATACAGTGGGAGGGGCTGTAAAAAACGGCGCAATAATCATGCGATAAATTAAAACGCCGTTAAAAAAATGAAATCAAATATATCGGGAAGAGCAGGTGAAGTGAGAATGTTTGTGTCGTAAACCAGAAGCCACGCACTGTCATTACACCTTTTTAATTTCCCTCAAATGCCTTCCTCAAACACGTACATGTGTAGTCATAATGTCCGCCTTAGCAATCTGGGAATATATATATATATACATATCCGTATTTCCAGCGCATCTCACGTCTGAATTCCCATCTTTTAAACGTATCCCGGCTAGCGATGCACACCGGGATAAGTCAAGATTTTTTTAAATTCAGCTATTAGCAGTAAAACGTCCTCGTTAAACCAGTCAGTCGGATTTTCTCCAGTTTCTCGTCTGAATCCAAGACCTTTTTGCAATTATAAGGGTATATAAAAAATCCATTAAAGAGAACAACCCTTGTAGGGAGAGTCCACTCGGCCTCTATAGCCGGCAGGTGGCGTTATGACGTATAAAAATTGTCCATGAAAATTTAGAATCCTTCATGAAGGATGCATATATTTAAGCCGTTATAGAGAAAAAATAATTATAGAATGAAGTGTAGGTGCAAACATGGTCAAAAACGGATGTAGGGAGTGTATTATGAGGGTGAAAGATTCAAAAATCCTCGAGAGGAAATCCCGCTGTGAGCTGTGACAACGACAACTGATATTCAAAACAATTTGATAATATTTTTGCATTTATTTTTTTTTTATTTTACAATTGTACAAACCTTTCGGGTTCAAAGACGCTATAATGGGATATCCATTGTAGTGGCACTCCTTACAAAGACAATTGACAGTATTTTGAAGAAATTTCCAAAATGTGAGTGTTCCAATAATGATTCCTTTAAATTATTGAATATTTGTACCATCGAAGATTGTTATAGAGAGATTAAAATCCAGATTCTTTGGATTTTAAGCGCAATAATAAAGTCGCAATTTTCCTTAAGAAAGCATGAAGAAACCGTTATAGGAAAGGTTGTTATAGAGTTAATTTATAATATTGCAATCTTCCATCAGAAATTCCTTAAATGCAATTTCAAATCAGAAATTCCTTTAATGCAATTTCA
The DNA here is from genome assembly GCA_034698585.1 of Disparrhopalites patrizii. NCBI lineage: Eukaryota > Metazoa > Arthropoda > Collembola > Symphypleona > Sminthuridae > Disparrhopalites > Disparrhopalites patrizii. The sequence goes on along the minus strand of JAQGBT010000782.1, from coordinate 25,447 downwards.
AATCAGAAATTCCTAAAATACAATTTCCAATCAGAAATTTAAAATAATGCAATTTCCAATGCGAAATTTCTAATAAATGCAATTTTCTATGACAAATTCCTAATAAATGCAATTTCAAATAAGAAATTTCTAATAAATGCAATTTTCCATCAGAAATTCTTTAAATGCAATTTTCCATCAGAAATTCCTTAAATAAAAATTAAATTCCCCATCAGAAATTCCTAAAATGAAATTTCTCATTAGAATTATGTAACGGGTTACAAAAGTGTCTTTTTCCGCTCTTAAATAAGAGTCTAGACCTAACCCAGTGTGCATCTCCACCGGCCATATGCATACATTGCATTACTGACAGTCTACAAATACTTAAGCCATGGAAATTTCCCCCATCTTCCCTCTTGGATAATCCATTCCTGCAATTATCAGTGTGCTTTAATAGAGTAAAGAGTATCGCCCTAACAAGCTTACCTTATGCCTCCGAAAAGTGAATGAAGAGCTTCTAAAACAAATCTCTCTCCTCTCTGTAGACGGCCGCATACTTTCTATTTTTTCCCCACCAATCCTCTCCTCCGAATTTCGGGGAATCCAAAAAAAAAAAAAAAAAGCACATCTGCTTTCCTTGTCTACCACCAAATTGTACGGAGCAGAGGGCTATTGCATCCTAAAGTGCATGGGGATTAGATAAAACCCCAGTTTAATATGTATGAATATCCTCCTATATTACACATGCACAAAAAATCCTCCTATATCCTATAAGACCCGATATCGGGGCGGGTACCTTTTTTTTGAACATGTCTATAAGTAGAATTTGAAAGTAACCCCTTCTTCCTCGGGATTTTTTTTATTATATAAAAAAAAACCTCCCATTCGCTTAAGCATTATATAGATCCTATATACATACATATGTATAGGTCTATATCACTTTGGACAGCCCGACTTCGGCTTCTACGTGTCTTTTAAATCCTCCGAGAATGTCTCTTCACTTCCCTTCTTAAATCCTTATAGTAGTTAGACGCCGGAGCTGAAGCTGCCGTTCCTGCCCAACTTTTGACTGTGGCTTTTTTTTTTCTTCTTCAAAAAATATATATATCTGCAGCCAAGAAAAAATAGAGGCGAAAATCCCATTATTACAATTCTTCTATTGCAGACAGACATCGGAAATTCTTGGGATTTTAACATACATTGTACCGGTGGTTTTTTGGGGTATAATTTCAACCAGAAAGACAGCAACAATTACAATATATACAAGAATATCTATAGAAAAAACAGGAACAAATTACACAACAGTTCAACCAGAAAAAAAAGTACACTACAACAAAAGCTATAAAGGGAATTTGTACGGAAAAATTTACAAGGAAATACCTATTTCGTTTGCATGTTCAACGCGTCTGTTAACAGTGATGTAGCCATTCGCAGGCTCTTAATTACACCTTCATAAAAGATCTACACACGACATTTAAATCACATCAACCATCTACACATTCTGATCAGATTTTGGAGGAAATTCTGGATTTTTTGGTGAAGTTTTAATGTAATTTTTCCGGCTTTTTTTTTCATGCAGCAAAACTAAAAAGCAAAAGGTGAAAAGTGCAGATTTTGAATCAGAAAAATGATCCAATAGAGCCGGATTTATACGAGCAAAATATGCTTAATTTAAAAAGGAAATTGTCAACCGTGAATTGAATGTGGAATAAATTGTATGCCACCTTCCATTTTAGTTTTTGTTCTTCGGATTTTCTCCATTTTTGTAGCTAACAAAAGCTAACAAAAACATTTGTATCTGTAATAAAAAACGGCAAAAAAAGTTTTCATTGGTAATTAAATTATAATTAAATCTCAAAGCCAAAAAGATGAACATTTTCCGGACACAATAATGAACGGAATTTGCTTAAAATAAATATTTCCCTAAATATTTATTTATTTCCAGATTTATTTATTCTTTATCCGGATTTGAGGGAAATTTTGTGAGCATTTTGCTTTTACACATGTCAAAATTATCGTCAAACAGAGTAATTCAAATAGAATATTTTTCCCATTGACAATCCACGCACTACATGTATTTACATTTACATCTACAGAGACATACAAATGTACATATATTACATAAATAATGGTTAAAGCCAATATTAATTAATTAGATAAACAGGTGTATAAACTCACAAGTGTGAAATCCAGCCAGTGGTTCTTCCTTTGGATTGCCTTGGGGCAAACATATCTCAAAAAATTGAGTTTTTTAAAAAATTGTTTCTCAAGCTCAACTAAAAAGTGTGAAATCAAGAGGTTCTCACCAATTATTTTATACAGAAAAAATCAACTTATGAAATCATAAATAACATTAATCAAATCAAGAGTAAAACGGGAACAAATAAAATAAACAACAGTGATTTTATTTTGGCTGCGGAATTTCTGAATTAAAAATATTTTCAAAAATTCTCGATTTAAAAAACAAACCACAATGACGTCTGTAATCACGGACTCCCGTTCTTTCGGGTTCACCTTTTTCGATGATGAGGTAATTTTGTATTTTTTGTATTTTTTGTATTTTTTTCTCTCTTTAATTATTCCATTTTACATTTGGTTTCCATTTTTTTCAGTAAAGCTTTTAATCACTTGAATCAAGATAAATTAGTGCATCTTGGCAGGTTTTTTTTTTTTTTTGCTTCTTACAAAAATACACTATAAACTGTTCAAGCCTTAATTCATTTGCCACACGCGTAGCTTGTTATAAGGGACATTTGCGTCATTTTGGGGATATTTTAAAGCACTAATGTGTTTTTGGGGGGAAAAAGTTCCTAATTGACACGTGTCCGAAGCACTTTTGAAGAGACAGAAATGCATCATGAACGCTTCTGGAGATTTTTTTCCGTCTCTAAAAAATCCATTAATTGCACATTTTGTTTCGCCACATGGGACCGTATTACACTACATCGCATGTGACCCTCTTGACCTGGGGCATCTGGGACTAGCCCGAAATATCCCAAGGGGAAATTGTCAGGAAAAATTCCTCCTGGCAACAATTTCTCCGTAAATAAATTTCATTTTGTACAAACAAAATATTTATAAATGTTCATATACATACAGGGTGGAAATCTGCCCTTGGGAAACCAGCAAAAACATAAGGCCAAAGGGCCACATTAATTTTGTGGAATAAAGTGCGGGCTCAAAAATTTGTGTGGAAGGGCAATTAAATTCTTTGGTGACAATTTGGAGGAAGAAATAAAAATAAAATAAAAATTACTTTTTTAGCCACGGAACAATCATAAAAATTTGTTGCAAACAAAAAAAGGAGACGCTTGAGTGAGGAAAAAAATTTTATCATTAAATATAAAATTAAAATAAAATGTATTAAGCTCCCGGCTTCTTTTTCGAGGAAAGTCAGACTTAAACAGGATTTTTCCTCTTTGGTGGTCATTGTCCTGGGCAAATAAAATTAATAAAAATAAATAATAGTAAATAGCGGAAGAACAAAAATAAAATTGGTAAAACATTTTAAACAAAATTGGTAAAATATTTTAAATAAAATACGTAAAATATTGTAAATAAAATAGGTAAAATATTTTAAATAAAATTCAAAAATAATCAGAAATGAATTCGGATTAACTACATACGCATTTTTGAGGCACTTGTCCTAGAATGCTATTTAATAGCAATAAAATTCTGTCTGAGAAATGTCCCAGCCCCTTTTTTTCTACAGATTTCCCCGGTGTTTACATGCCGGAATTAAATGCGAACAAGTTTGAATGTCATTCCATCGTAAACAATTAGCTTGGCTCTCCCAGAGAACATGCGGGGAATTACAAACAAATTTTTAGATCGTCAAAATTCGTTGGTTAAAGATGCTGCATAGCAACTACGGCCTAATCTGTCTCATCCAAGGGAATATCGATATAAAAATGTTTCCCCCCCCCCTGGAATTCGGAACTAACGATCCATGTGGAAATTTATGTTTTGATTATTACCCAGATTTTTTATTTTTACCTTTGTCCCATATCACTGTTTTATGGCAAAAGGGAGAAATTATGTATCGCAATTTTTTTTATGTTGTTGCTTCAGCCGACTAGTATTGCTTTGGAATTGGAGTATGCATGTGCGTGATGGGAGTTTGGCAGTCGTATACGTCTATTTAACGGGTTTCGTTGGCGGATTAAATTATCACTTTTTTGAAGTTTCATGGTCAGTGTGTTTTGCTTACGAATTTTATTTCGCTCTATTCCCGACTCCTTCTCCTTCTGTTTTCCTCTTTTCACTCTTCTTCCACTTTCTCTATTACGCTCTCTCCTTTTTCTCTTTCTGCCTTTCCCCAGCCTGTTTCTTCATTCTTCCATTTCTCTCTTTCTCTCCAATTTTCCCGATTTTTCTTCACATCTGACTTTCTCCCATTTTCTGTTTCTCTTTCTCTGTCTGCTCTTCTCGGTCACTTTCTTTATGTTCGTGTCATTTGCTTTAACTCTACCTCTTTCTTTGCTTTAATTTTTTGTCTCCTTTTTCCTCTCATTTTTCTCTTCCTCAACCTTATTCCTTTCTTTCCCTTTTTCCTTTCCCTCTCTCTTGTATTTATTTCTTTCCCTTTTCTCTCTTCTTTAATTTTCTCCCTTTTTTCTTTCTCTCGTATTTATTTTTCTCCCTTTCCTCTCTTTTTCTCTCTCTCGTATTTATTTCTCCCCCTTTTCTCGCTTTCTCTCGTGTTTAATTTTCTCCCTTTTTTCTTTCTCTAGTATTTATTTCTCCCCCTTTTCTCGCTTTCTCTCTTATTTATTTTTCTCCCTTTTCTCTCTTTCTCTCTCTCTCGTATTTATTTCTCCCCCTTTTCTCGCTTTCTCTCGTGTTTAATTTTCTCCCTTTTTTCTTTCTCGTACGTATTTCTCTCCCTTTTCTCTCTTTCTCCCCCTCTCGTATTTATTTCTCTCCCTTTTCTCTCTTTCTCCCTCTCGTACGTATTTCTCTCCCTTTTCTCTCTTTCTCCCTCTCGTATTTATTTCTCTCCCTTTTCTCTCTTTCTCCCTCTCGTATTTATTTCTCTCCCTTTTCTCTCTTTCTCTCTCTTCCTTCTTCCCCTCTGTCTCTATTCTCCTTTTCCCCTTTAATTACCTGGCGCTTTCTCCTCCCCGCCAATTTTTTCAATTTCTTCCTGTTCAATTTATCCCATTTTTAATGATTTCTGATCGTGCAATTTTGCCTTTATTTTGTCTAGTGTGTCTTCCATCCTCTTTCTTTTTTTTGATATTTTTCTTTCTTCCTTTCTCTCTCGTAATGTTTTTCTCTCTTTGTACACCTAAGATTTTTGTTTTTCTCCTTTCCTCACATTTTTGTATTTTCTCCTTTCTGGAAATTTTTGTTTTTTCTACTTTCTTGACGTTTTTGTAATGCTCTATGTCCAAATTATTTCCCTATCTCGTTTCCTTAGTCTCTCTCGTCGCCTCTCATATTTTCTTTACTCTGTCTCTCTTGTCTTGTCTCCTTCAGTTTCAGTTTCCTTTGTTAATTCTGCTCTCCCTGCAACCTCTTTCTCGCCTTTCATCATTTCTATATGTCTTTTCCCATTTTCGTTACTTAAAGCTTTTTCAAAACCCGAAGAGATACATTAAATGACAGCTTCCACGGTGCTGGAGACACAATATGTCACCCTGTCGTTTTATTGCCCAGTGTTTTTTGTGAAATGTAAAAAATCTTCATCAACATCATCATCAAGCCAGGCAAATCTACAGTGAATTAAATTTTACTTGTTGTGTATGCCAAAAAAAACTGTGATAAAACAATTTCTCTCTCTCATCTCTTTCCCCAAAACATTTTGATGTACTTACTCAAGGACTCAAGGCTGATTTCAAATGGTTTTTCTCTTGATCTCTGTCACTGCTGAACTTGGTCTGTGACAACACTTTTAAATTCATGTTTTTCCCTAATACTAACAACCACCTTGGTCTAAAAATAATAATTAAACGTGGAACATCCCGGATTATCACATAAAATATTATTTAATACATATTTCAACGAAATATTGGAAACTGTGTTTAAAATATCTAGTAAAAATCCTCGAGAAATGCCGGAACTATTTTTAGGTCCTCCTTGTATCTCTTTTCACTGTACAAATAGTCGTTTTAGCCACGTCTACTCACGTGATACGCGATTAGAAGTGTTTTTAATAGTCCCACTTCCATAAAAGTGCCGGTTCATTCTAAACAAAATACATATTAAACTCCCAAAAAAAATGGAAATTCTTCCGAAAAATCATCCCATGCAATTCTTGTGGGAAACTCCTCTACGGGAAAGTGTACAAAAAAATGAATGTCTAAACGAAAAAATGTCTAAAAGTAGCCTAGAAATGTTTACGGGAATTTTGTATATGTTTTTTCACATAAACAAATCCCGTTGAGCAAGGGAAAGTCTCCGTTTTTTTTTAAATTTCCCTCTAATGAGACATTTGTCGCGTCAATAAACTCATAATTCATCGACTTTTCTCCGAGGCTTCCGTCAAATCCCTTGTAAGAGGAGAGACTCGAAAAAAAATGGGAGGTTCTTATTGTCCTTTTAGTCCCAAAAGTCCTCTCTTTCTCTCTTTAACCCTTTTTTTTCCTCCCTGCCAAAACATAACAAGTGCAAGGATTTTTAAACTCATTTTTCTTCTCCACAACATTTCCTTTTGGATTTCCAACAGCTCTATTTCCTCACGTCAATTTCGGAGAGAAAGTTGTTTTAAAATATTTTTTTTTAAATAAGAAATAAAAACAGTAAACAATTTTTTAACGGGACATAAGGGAAAGGCGGAGAAGTTCAAAAATCTCTTGGGTCATGTTCAAGGAGGTTGGATGCATGTCTTTGAATAGAGATTCAAATCTGATTATCTCCATTTTGCCTTTACTTACAAAAAGAATTAGAAGCAGAAAAAGGGAGGATTACAAGCAGAAAGGAAGCACCAGCTGGTTGCAAAAGCGTATCATTATTTAAATGAAAATATATTATGCAAAGTTAATTAAAACTGCGCGGATATGATGAGATTTTTGCCCTTTAATCCACCAGAGAAACCAAAATGTGTGAATCCTCCGGGGATTAATCTAGTAAAATCTCGTAGTAGAAATGCTTGGAAGGTATTTTGGTCCCAAAAAATTTCCTCGTTTCCTCTTCCCAGGACGGTAGATCAAGTTAATTACAGGAAGAAGTGTATTACCCCGTGGGAATTTTTGGATCATCATTTTTTGTTACTCAGAGCCGACGAATATCCTCTTAAGAGTTCCTCTATGCGTAGATGTTTGTGTAGGTTTTCGCCTGAATCGAATCTTCTAATCTACTCCGAGATGAAATTCTCGTTGCATCCCATTAACCATTTAAAAGGCAGCAACTGTTTTAATGATGATGGGACTAAATACTATTAGTGTGTGAACAATCCTCTGTTTGTCTTCTTGCTCTTCCTTGGAATGTTTTTCGGGGAGATACATAATAAACAATTTTTTTTACCTTGGTGCACATACTTGTCTTTGGTAGTAATTTGCAGACAGGAATAAATCGGGAAAATTAGGGGTAGACAAGAAATTGGAAAGCAGGAGAGACAGGAGTAGGAATAGAGACAGAATGAACGAGACAGAGCAGAAGTAGAAAAACCGGGGATAAATGCCGATAGAGAGAGAATGAGAGAGAGGAATAATTTTGATAGAAACAGAGAAAGAAAAAGAGTTAATTCGGCAGAAAGAGAGGAAATTAGACAGAAAGATAAAAAGGGGAGAGGAAATTTGATGAAAGAGAGAGAGACAGAAAATTCGCTTGCGAGAGAGAAACAGAGAGAAAGAAAGGAAATTCGATTGAGATAGAGAAAGAGGGAGAGAGAAGAAATTCACTAGAAAGAGTAGAGAGACAGAAAACTAAAAGAGAAAGAGAGAGGACATTTGACTGAAAGAGAAATTTAGAGAGGAAATTGAAAGAGAAATTTAGAGAGGAAATTAACAGATAAATTTAGAGAGAAAATTGAAAGAGAAATTTAGAGAGGAAATTAAAAGAGAAAGACAGAGTAAATTTTATTAAAAGAGAAAGATCGAGAGGAAATTATAAGATAAAAATCGAGAGGAAATTATGATAAAAATCGAGAGGAAATTAAAAGAGAAAGAGAGAGTAAATTTTATTAAAAGAGAAACATCGAGAGGAAATTAAAAGAGAAAAAGAGAGGAAATTTGATTAAAAGAGAAAGATCGAGACGAAATTTGATGGAAAGGAAGAGAAAAAGGAATTTTGCAAGAGTAAAAATTGAGTAGCAAGAGAGAGCGAGAGCAAAATAGAAAAGAGAGAGAGAGGGAATTTGATGAAAAGGGAAAGAGAGAGGAAATTTGATAGAAAGAGACTGATGGAAAACTGATGTAAAATGAAAGAGAGAAAGGAAAGCCGATGGAAAAAAGGAAGAGAACGAAAAGTCAACATAAAGAAAGAAGAAATTTGCCGAGCATATCGAGAGAAGCAAAATTTGATCAGAGAAAATGGTTAGAAAAATGAAAATAAAACCAAGAGAGCGAGATTGAAAAATAAATTGTTTGTATACATAAAAATACGTGAGACCGGCTCAAAAGACTTTCTTCCAAAGTTTTGCATCGGACTTGTTCATAACTTGCACAAGCAAAGGTACTTTCGTATTTTTAGTTACAGACTTTTTTGAAACCTAAAAGAAGAGCTTTCCTCCCTTTCACATCTTGTAAATGAGCTGACATTCCCGACAGCTCACAAAAGGTGTGTGTAGGAAGCGTGGAGTGGAGTACTCGGAGATTTGTCTGCCTCAACTGCATATAAAACTGGCTTCATCCCCTTACATTTTAATAATTGTTGCCAGAATTTCACATATGCCGACGCATCATCTTCACCATCATCATCATCGTCGTCGCAAAGGCCCGAGAAAAAAAAATACTTTACGCTAGTAAAAGTCAGTCGTTTATAGATTTTTTTTCTCTCTCCTTTTCAACATCCAGTTTTTTTTTAATGTATAGAAAAAGTTCAGGAAAAGACTTTTCATGAGTTCATACACATTTCGTACACAACCGTGTATAAGTATTTACTCAAAAGGAGGAAGTGGTACACTACTCGTCATAAAAACAGACCGATATAGAATTCGGCGAGACGATAACATATACAAAAGGGCATTCTCATGCGATGGAATGAGAGAGGAGTAGTGATAGACAGAGAGAAAGAGAGGGAGATACAGATAGAGAAAGAAGCTCGGGAAAACAACGAGGGAAAACTAGAGACAGATATGTATATAATGATTACAAAAGATTCGGTGAGAAATGATACAAAAGAGACAGAGAGATTGAGAAGCTAGGGGAATGGAGCAAAAACTAGACATATACACATACATACGTGTACATAGAAGATACAAGAGAAAAGCTGATACAGAAAGGACAGAAAAAAGAGAGAAAAATGTAGAAAGGCCACAAAAACGAGAGAGAAAGGCCTCAAAAACGAGAGAGAAAGGCCACAAAAGCGAGAGAGAAAGGCAAGAAAAAAGAGAGAAAAATGTAGAGAGAAAGGCCACAAAAACGAGAGAGAAAGGCAAGAAAAAAGAGAGAAAAACGGAGCAAGAAAGGCCAAGAAAAATAGATAAAACAGGAGAAAGAGAGGCAAACAAGAGCGAAAAAAGGGAAAGATAAAGTGGACAAAACAGGGAGATAAAGGATATGCGAAAAAGAGAGAAAGGTAAAAAGAAAGAACAGCGGGAAGAGAAAGTGGAATAAAAAGTGAGAAAAGTATCAAAAAATTAAAAAAGGAGAGAGAAAAAGACAAATAGAGAGAGAGAAAGGCAACGAGTGAGAAAAGCGGAAAGAGAAAAGATAAGCTCCAGAGTGAGAAAGAAAAGAAAAGAAACAGTGAGATACAAATCAAATGGAGAGAGCGAGAGAGAAAGAGAGAGAGAGAAAGAGAGAGAGAGAAAGAGACAAAAAGAAAGAGATGCAAAGAAAACTCCGCAACGAATAACGCGATCAAAAGAGAGAGAGAAAAAAAGAAAGAAGAATCGAGAAAAACAGAAAAAGCGAAAAGAAAGGGAAGAATCGAGGAAAACAGGAAACACAAAAAGAAAAGGAAGAATCGAGAGAAACACAAAACACAAAACGAAAGGGAGTAAAAGAGAGCTACACAGAAAGGAAAACAAAGAAAGAAATCAGACGAGAAAAACTTGGAGAAAAGGAGAAAAAACTGAGAGACAGCCAAAACAAGAGAGAGAAAGAAGAAAGAAAGAAGGAGAGAGGAGAAGAGAGATGGAAAAGGAAAGAGAGGAGAAGAGAGAGAGAGAGAGAGAAAGAGAAAGGCTGTAATAACAAATACATATTCCCGATTCACTCCCACGAACATCATGAGGATTTTCCAACTGTCAAACTCCCCAGCTGTCATCAAACCATTTGCATGTACACATGTTGTAAATATAAATATGTGCACACAAACAGTTTACCGATCTCATTTAGTACACCAACATCTAAATCCTGAGAAGTTCCCTCATTTACATGCATTTTCTGTCATATCAAATTATGCCGATAATAATAATACCCATTTTATGTTACCTCCTACATAACACGATATTCTTACAATGCATCCTTAATGAGTTAATTCATTCTTTCCAACACTCCGCTTTAAATGTACAGCTCTGTCTGAATACATGAATGGGACGCCACTTGTTGAATTCCTCCAAAAGACTCGGCCATACAAACTAAATTTTCAATGGTCACCATTTGGAAACTTGGACTAGTTTCCTGACGCAATTAAACCTTTATTGTTCAATTTGAATAGAGATTCCCGCCAAATTAATTTAATTGTTTGGGTAATTGAATCTGGAATGAAATTCCGCCGTTAGAACTTTTTTTTACCTTTTCACCATACGTGATTATTTTTATCTTGCATTTTTTTTTAACTTTGAATGGAGAATTGTGAATAAAAAATGAGTTGAATTCCCAAAATTAATTTTCGACTATTTGGACCTAGCCCCGTTTGTGTTTATAGGCTTCACGTGTGACTACGTTGCTCGGTGTGCCTGTATTTTTAATGCGTTTATTTGCACCTCGATGGGCCTACAAGCTGTTAGCGTCACTGTTGTAAATTTAGATTAGGAATAAAATAATTTTGGAGAACTTTTAAAAGGCTATTTGTGTAAAAAAGCAAATTGGAAAATCCTATGAGTGTGTATTTGCTCAAATGGCGTCAAAATCACTCCATTTGTCCCTGTTTACCGTCCCCGATAACGTGTTAGACATAAACAGTAACGCGGTGATTAAATGTCCCACTTTGCACACACATTTCCGGAAGGCCCCGGAAAAAAAATAGGCAAACCCCCATTTTTTGCATTATTCTCACGGAACATTCATTACGTACTTTTCCTCACTTTTTTTTGTCGTCTACAACGCGTCACATTTCAATCCTTTTAGTTTTTTGTCCAAAAGAATTAACGAAGCTCAAGTAAAACAAGGAACTTTTAGACAAAAAAAAAAAGAAAGGAAAAAAGAATGAACTCAACATTCACTCTGAAAATTTATGTGCTCCACGTGCCTTTACATCTTAAAAAAAGGTTCTTTTACACAGTGTATTTTTATGAATGTTTATATGGTTGCCACTCGGATGTGTGGAGACGTGCTCATGTCCTCAAATGAGGAGGACGAGAATGTTTTCGAAGAGTGGGATAGAGGACAGCTTATGACGCCTCTTGTGGTTCACATGTGTTCACTTAACCCTCGGCTCGGGGAAAGAGCCAGAGAGTGGTGGAAAAAGGTGACCGGGGGAAAGGAAAGCAAAGGAAGAGATAGAGAAAAAAGACCAAGACAAAATGTGGTGAGAAATGGAGACAGGCACGAAGATTATAAAAAATTGTGAGGCAGAGACGGTCGAAAAATAAAAATGTATATGCATGGAGAAAGGAGAAGATGACGAGAAGCCACAGAGGAAGGAAACCGCAAGAACGAAATAAGGAGAGAAAAAAGTGAGCAAAAAATACAGAATGTCCATGAAAAATACGGACAGACATTCGAAAAAAACAAGAGCATATAAGCAAAAATAATATATATTTATAACAAATAAATGAACGGCAGAAAAAGAGAAGAAAAGAGAGATACGAGCAACAAAAAGGGGAAAAAAGGAGAGAGAAAAAAGTGATAGAGCGAAAAAGAGAAGGGGAAAATATAGAAGGGAATTAATCAAAAATAGAAGAGAAAGAGAGAAAATATAGAAGGGAATTAATCAAAAATAGAAGAGAAAGAGAGAAAATATAGAAGGGAATTAATCAAAAATGGAAGTGAAACATAGAAAAAAATCAGAAATACTGAATGAGACAGAAAATAATGAAAAGGAAAAAAACTAGTGATAGAAGGAGACAAAAATAAACAAGAGACCCGAAAAAGGAACCGAACAAGAAAGCAAAGAAAAAAGAATGACAGGAAGGAGACCAAATAAAAAAGTCAAGAAAAGGTATTAGCAGAGAAAGAACAATGGCAAAAGCCATGAGAAGAAATGTGCAAGATAAACGGGGTAAAACAATGGAATAAATTATAAAAAATTGGGAAAAATAAAAGAAATGCAGAGGAAGTGGTGGAAAACAAAAAAGGCAAGAGGAGAATTCAAGGAGAAAGCATTTAACAAATACAAAGAAAGAAACACGGAGAGAAAGAAAATTAGCAAAAATAAAGGATGAATTGAGAAAAGAAATACAAAGATAGAGAAATGTAGCAAAAAAAAGAATATATTAAGAAGATAAAGAAAAGTAGCAAAAACAAAGAATGAATTCAAAAGAGAAAGCAAAAGAAATACGAAGAAAGAGAAGTGCAGCAAAAAAAAGAATGAATTAATAAGAGAACGAAATGTAGCAAAAAGAATGAAAGAAATACGAAGAAAAGGAAAAGTATCAAAAAGAAAGAATGAGCTGAGAAAAGAAAGCAAAATACCAAAAGAAATACAAAGATAGAGAAATGTAGCAAAAAAAGAATGAATTAAGAAGAGAAACAAATGTAGCAAAAACAAAGAATGAATTGAGAAGAGAAACAAATGTAGCAAAAACAAAGAATGAATTGAAAAGAGAAAGCAAAATAGCAAACACAAAGACAGAAAAACAAACGAAGGAAGAGATGGGGGAGATTAATAAGAAGCAGACAAGAAAAAATTAAAAATACAGATATAAAACCAACAGAGAAAATATATTACAAATAGGAGAAAAACGAGTCGTCGAAAAGGAGCGAGAATGACAAAGGGCCAAGAAAATAGAGAGAGACAGTGAATGAGAAGGCAAAATGCCGATGTAGAACTCTTGACAAAGCAGCCCGAGATTGTCACCGGATTTAAATAAATATCACTTCCCCATCCGTTCCTTTCTCGTCTCTCTCTCTATTTCTCTCTCTCTTTCTCTCTCTCTCTCTCTCTCCCGACTTTCCTGTCACTCAAATGTCCTCTTTTTACTCTCATTCAACATTTCCTTCCTCCTGCACTGTTCCCAGTTCAAAAAAAAAGTGGGCACATTCATCCTCCGAATTTCTGTGAATCCGGTCCACACCAAGTTTTTGGCAAAGAGCACTAAAAGCCGTTATTATTAAGAATGGAAAAACACTGTGACTTCCACCTGGGAATCATATTTCATATGTACATTACTCCTGCACTTGGGCCGGTAAAACCACGAATAAATAAATATATAAAGCAGATTCATAACGGATTTCTCAGAAGGGAGATGTGAAGAACCACCAGAAGAAGGCCAGGAGGTTTTTCTATTTTCGGATTCACATATTTATGAAAGGAAAACAAATTTCAAGAATCATCCGATATCTCTTCTTTTTTGCCGCAAAAAAAACTGGAGAGAGACAGTTAAAGGTTACATCAAAATTCTGGGCTTCATATTTCAATTCATTTCTTGGTTTTGCTCCTTCGACTTTGAGAATTCCGCTCCAAGAAAAATGGGAAGTTTAGTTAATGTGACAAAGATTTAATTACGAATTATTGGTTTTAATTTCTTTTATTTTGTTGTAATTTACCACTGCTTTAATTTTCAAGTTTTATCGACATTTTTGTGTCTGCTCTCTATCATTCAATATTATGCCATTGTGCTCCACAAATAACTGGCTTGAAAATGCGACAAAACTCGTCCATTCCATTATCATCTCCAGCTTGTTTATTTAAATTCACCCCCCACAATTATTTGCAAGCACTTCCAACAGTTTGGGCTTCTTTGTGGAATTTTTAGGAATGATATTCTGGAAGACTTCTGTGAAGATTTTTTTTATCTAAATGTTTCCTTCAAAATAAGCAATATACTTACTCGAATACATGATTTCTCTTGTATAATTTCAATATGTATGTACATACATACGTCATGTCCTATAAAAGACTGTAAACCGTAAAAGGAAACTGGATGTCCATTCTGGTTTTATTATTTTATTATCCCAATCCATGGCTTGTCTTACGACCAATGCCCTAACCAGTACCGACATCGAGGAGACAAAAGGAGAATTCCTTCTGAAAGGAACTGAGACAAATAATACAAGAAGAGCAAATAAAGAATGATAAAACATAGAAAAAATAACGAAAGAGAGAAAGAACTCTTTCGTTATTAAAATAATATTAAAAATATTAAAAAATATATTAAAAAATAAGAGCCTAGAAAAACAGAGAAAGAGAGGCAGAGACAATAATCCAGAAAAATAAATAAAGAGAGACAGGCAGACGCCGTCAGAAGACGACACAAAATGACCCTAGAAAAAATGGAAAGAGACCAAAAATCCCGAAAAATAAAGAAAATCCTGTACAGACAAAAAAAAGTCGCACAAAAGTTGCACAAAATACAGAAAGTTCCACGAAACAAAAATAACCTACCAGAAAGGAGAAACAAAGAGACAAAAAATTCCGAAAAATATAGAAAGTTCATACACAGACGAAAAAATTTAGAAAAATTGAGAAAGAAAAAGACGAAAAGTACCCCGAAAAATAGAAAGTCGCATGCAAACAAAAATAATCTACCAAAAAAGAGAAAGAAATCTACAAAAAAAGGAAAAATAGAAAGAGTTGAACAGAGACAAAAATTACACCTGAAAAAATAGAAAAAGTCACATACAGACAACCAGAACCCAGAAAAAAGAGAAAGAGAAAGTAAAGAGACAAATAAGTCACACAAAAGAGAAAGAGAAACATAAGCCAGAAAAAGAGCAAATAAAAAAAATAATGCAAAAAAAAAGAGAAAAATAAGTCAGAAAAAGAGCAAATGAAAAAAATAATACAAAAAAAGAGAAAAATAAGCCAGAAAAAGAGCAAATGAAAAAATAATAATGCAGAAAAAAGAGTAAGAGAAAAATAAGCCAGAAAAAGAGCAAATGAAAAAATAATAATGTAGAAAAAAGAGTAAGTGAAAAATAAGCCAGAAAAAGAGCACATGAAAAAAAATGCAGATAAAAGAGAAAGAGAAAAATAAGTCAGAAAAAAGGGAAAAATAAGCCGGAAAAAGAGCAAATGAAAAAAATAATGCAGAAAAATAGCTAAATAAAGCAGAAAAACTACACAGCGAAAATGAAAGTACAGTAAACCAGACTGTACGATAATAATACAGGAAAAACACAAGACAGAGCAAAACAGAGAGAAAATTGTAGTAAAATACAGGCAAAATATTAAGATACGGCCCCATAAAACATAGGTAATATAGCAATGGAGGAAGAAAATGGAAACAAATATATGCGAAGAAAAAAGGCGAGACGGGAGGAGACAGAAAGGAAGGGTTGAAGACGAGACAAGCGAGACACACATGGGACCCCACCCTCCCATGACATCTGTGAATGACTCGTTATCCCCAAACAACAAAGACAAAAGCTCTCTTAAACAAGGAATGTTGTCATTTGTCATTTACGCTCTTTCTCTCTCTCTCTCTCTCTCTCTCTCTCTCTTAGCCCTTTTTTTTGCGCCCATGTAAGATTTTATTACATCGTGCAGGAGTATTTAACACTTTTTTTTGCCTAAGCCAGAAACATACGTACACCCTTGCAGTACTATATGTATATTATCCGCAGACCCCGTATACCTGGAAAAGGATGCGGATCTCAATAATTTCCCCTTTTGTTCTCCAAATCTTCTCAGAGCGGATGACACAAGGTCCTTGACTTTTCAAATGTCATTGGGGACGCCATGACGGACTGTGATTGTGACAAAGGACTTGGTCAGATAAGATGGGCGAAACATGCAGATTCACTTATGCATTTCTCCCCATGGGGCACGGAACAATTGGACGGCAAATGATAAAGTTCGTAGCGGGTCAACATGTCATAAAGTGTTTCTTCATTCGTTTTTTTGTCGAGTGACCACCAACTGTGATAAACAGCCAGGGTGCTACCGTTTCTTTTTCTATACTTTCCGCCACTACCGTAATTATGTTCTTTTTAGCATTATTACGGCAGGGTTCGTATGTTAGTGTTGTGGACGAAGGAAATAAAAAGGAAACATTGATACTCGGCGGGTACATGTTTGGCGCAGGGTGAATGGCTATTTCGCTTGATCAATCCTTTTGCATGTCAGGAAGGACACGAGTTTAGCAGAAGTTCTACTTCTTTATCTCTATTCATTCTCTCCGTAGTTATTTTTCCCTCGTCATTTTACACTATTTTTTGTCAAGTTTCATCCTCGTTCCAAGTTTATCCTTTTTTTCTTTCGTTATTTTTTCCTTTCTTTTACTTTCTCTTTCCTTCTTCATCTTTCTCCCTATATTGTTCATACTTATGTTGATTGTTTTTCTCGCTTCTTCTCTCTTTTATTCTGCTTTTACTTTACTTTCTTTCTCACTCTATCCTCTTAATTCTGTTTTTCCTCGCTTTCTCTCTTTTTTCTTCTGTTTCTTTCTCGTTCTCTCTTTCTCTTCTTCTATTTTTTCTCACTTTCTCTCTTTCTCTTCTTCTATTTTTTCTCACTTTCTCTCTTTCTCTTCTTCTATTTTTTCTCATTTTCTCTCTTTTTTCCTCTGTTTCTTTCTCGCTCTCTCTTTTCTTCTGTTTTTCCCTCGCTTTCTCTCTTTTTTCTTCTATTTTCCCTCGCTTTCTCTCTTTTTTCTTCTATTTTCCCTCGCTTTCTCTCTTTTTCTTCTATTTTCCCTCGCTTTCTCTCTTTTTCTTCTATTTTCCCTCGCTTTCTCTCTTGCTTCTTCTGTTTCTCTCTCGCTCTCTCTCTTTTATTCTGTTTTTCCTCGCTTTCTCTCTTTTTTGTTCTGTTTTTGCTGTCTTTCTCTCTCTCTTTTGTTGTGTGTCTCCCTTAATTCTACTCCTTTGTACCTCCATTTTCCATCTCCGATTTCCCGTCTATCTCTCTCTTTTCTAGTCTCTTTCTTGCTGTCTATCTTCCACTTTTCCTGCCATTTCTGTCAACATCTCTTTTCCTTTTCCTTTGTTTTAATTTCCCCCTCAATTTCTTTCTCAATCTCCTTTTCTTTTTCTCTCATTCCTCTTGTTTTTTCTCACTTTCTTCCTGTTTCTTTCCCCTACTTTCCATTTTCTTTCCTTTTTTATCTTTCTTGACTTCACTTTATTCGTTTTTACCGCTCTTTCTTTCTCTATTTATTTTTTTTCCTTCGCGTTTTCCTTCCCATTTTCTCTCTCCTCTTCTCTTCTGTCTCTTCCTCTTTTACATTCCCTACATTTTCCCTTGTTTTCCTCTTTCCCTTTGTTCGGCCTTATCATTTCTTTCCTGATCCTTTTGATAATTCTCACTCTCATTTGGTAGTCTATAGTGTCCTTCTCACTGTGCTTAATTTCCCTCTTGTTAAATACAATATTAAATCTCTCTGTTGTTCTTGTAACAATCAACAATGCATCCCCCTCTCATGTCTCTTGCTTTTTCATAACTTCGTCTCCCTCTCCCAGCTACAATCTTAAGGTCCATTCAAAAACATGGGGGGTGATACTCCCCCAAAAAACTGAAATACATATTTACCGCCTAGCTTTCGACTATGACATTGAACTTATAAATACTTGAGTTCACTTCGCAAAAGAGCAGAAGCGAAAAAAAAATTCTTTGTTTAAGAATGTTTAAAATGTGTGTAGGCTCCTGCTATTACTTACCCTTTATTTTGATACTAAATCCGCAATATCCCCAATGACCCTGACGACGGATTTACAGGGATCAAAAATATGGGGGGAAAACAGGAAAATATTTTTTAATGACTTAATAACAGTATTATGTATACACATATATATACTTACGTACTCATTATATGACGTTGTTAAGATCCATCAACGTTGCTAAAGGTACGATTCCATGAAATCCTAAATCCTCCTTTTCATTATTTTTACGGGGGTTTCTTAAAACTAAACAGAGCCATTTTTTATGCCTGGGCAAAGGTTAATGTTTGGCGAAGAGAGAGAAGTTGCAAGTGGTGTAATGCACTGTGGAATTGTGCTCGGTTTATTTATGTACATACATACATATATATGCATATATATGTATAGGTATATAACCATTACGTAAATATATAATGTGCTAACCCCAAATTAAATCTCGGGAGTTTATACACACCGAGCCAAAAAGGAGCTTGGAACAGTTTTTTTCCTGTCCACAAAGCATTGCAGAATTTTTTTGTATTTGTACAAGCTTCATTTAGGCTTGCTGTTTAAATTAATCAAAATGTACAAGTGGCAGGAATCAAGTGCAGTGTCATTAATAAAAATGAGAGGGAAATAACAAAAAAAAAACGGCACATCCACCGCAAATGCATAAGAAGGCGTGTCTCTTAAGCCAGATGCTCTCCATTCACAATTTGACAGAGAAAGGCTGAAATAGAGAAGAAAATAAATAATTTAATTACAACCAACCTAATTATGGCCAAGCAATATCAGGCCAGAAGATGGCGAGGGCAAATTGTCATATTAGGGAAGAGATTTGTGAATGAAACCCGCGGGAACTAATCTCGCCAAGTATTTCGAGCATTTGTGTGATGAAAATAGATTTTTTTCTCCTCCTCTCCCTCCTCTTTTGTACATGCCATTTTGCTGTTCAAACGAGCCATGACTGTAAGAGAAGTGTGGAACGTGTATAGTTATTAAGCCCACGAATATTTTTGTACGAGCGAGGGAAAGCTACGTAGGTGGGGAGACAAAGGAATTTATGCGGAAGAATGGGAAGGAGAAGAAAATAGAAAAGAGACAGAATTCAGACGGGCAACAAATTAAAAGAGACGGAAGAGAGGAATAAACCGAAGAAGAATGGGTAAAAACAAAGGAAAGAAAGATAAACGGGAAGCAACAGGAAAAGAAAGAACAATATACGGAAAGAAATCGCAGATGAAAAACGCGTTAATGAGATCGACCATCCAATTAATAATTAATTACGAGATAGACACAACGAGAACGAGAAGAGCGAAACGAAAAAAGCAAGAGCCAAAACAAGGAGATTGACGATACACGATAAAAGGTAGATGCGGACGAAATACTAAAAGAAAGACAGAAAGATGCAAAGTAATAAATAATAGAAAGAAAGAGACAGCAAAAGTAATAAATAATAGAAAGAAAGAGACAGCAAAAATAATAGAAAGAAAGAAAGAGGAAAAGTAATAAATAATAGAAAGAAAGAGAGAAGAAAAAATAGAGAGAAAGAGAAAAAGTAAAAGGAAGAAAGAGCGAAAAAGAAAACGACGTCGAGAGAGAGAAAGTTAAATAAAGAACGCCAAAAAGAGAAAGTTAAATAAAAAACGCCAAAAAGAGAAAGCAAAAGAAAGTACGAGACGAATAAAGTTATAGAACGAGAGAGAAAGTGAAAGACAAAAGGAGAAAGAAGGAAAGTAAAAGAAAGAAGGAGAAGAGTGAAATTTAAACTAACATTAAGAGAAACAGAAAAAAGAAAGGATGAGAAAGAAAAAGAAGGAAAAAGTAAAGCGAAAAAGTATAAACAAGAAAGAGAGAGAGGAATAGTGAGAGCAATAAAGAAAGCCATAAAAATAGCGAAGAAGATAGAGATAAATACAGGATATAAAGAAGAAAGAGAGAACTTGAAGTAAAGAAAAACTGATAAAAAAGAGATTTAGAAAATACAAAGAGAGGACAGATAAAAGGAAGACAGAAAGAGAGAGAAATTAAAATTAAAAAAAACAATGAACAAGATATTACAGAAATTAAAATCCCCAGAACGAATAGAGAGCAAACGATCCAGAATTAAAAGAAATGGAAAGGAGCAAAACTATAAAAATGGAAAATAATATAGGAAAACAGCTAAGAGACAGAGAAGAGAAGATAAATATGTTTCAACATCGTTTATATTCACCGAAAAAATTCAAGCCATCCCACCAAAGAAATGGTTCCCTCTTAGCGGCTTCCCCGTTTATAAACAGCCTTTCTCCCCAATCCTGTTCAACTCATGTACGTTGCACATAATGCAAAATATGGTTGAGACGAAAATCACTAGAGAATAAACAAGCCCCCGAAGCTCGGAAATGAGCGTTTGTGCGTGCTTCCATGGAGCCTTCCCTTATACGTACATGCCACCAGGAGATTGCCAAGCACTTGGAGGAAGCATGAGAGACCAAGAAAGGTTCTGCTAATACCCACAGTACAGCATGCTCTTTCAGTCTTATTTTTACCCCATGAACATCTCTCTTAAAAGAAAAATTCCAAATTTAGCACAGGCACAGAAAACAAAATCCTCTCTATCCCTTGTTTGCTTCGAGTACTTTTTTATTCACTTCTGGGACCTTGCCCAGACCTCATCTCTCACTTTCCTCCTTTCATTCCTAAGTGTAAATGCAAACAAATTTTTTTTCCCATTTCTTCCCCTTCTCACTTGCTTCTTAGAAATCTCTCTCTTTATTATGAAAGGATTGCATGCACCTAAATTATCTTTGTACTTGTCCGTTCAAGTGCAAACGCCAGCTTTTTTTTTTTTTGCATGGGAATGCATTTTTCTTATTTTGTTTACGCCACTCCAGAACATTTAAGGGGAAAGTCAATAATAAAAGGAAGAAGTTCAAAAAGGGCATGGAAAAATTTCTCACCTTTCTGCTTTTGTACATTTTGGAAGATTGGAAGGAGCTTATTCTTAACATAAATTTACTCTCTTTTTCTACCATATCATTTAAGCAATGCAGCGAGAGATTTCCTCCGCAGATGCAATGCAGGCGATGATTTTATAAACTGAAAAATGAATTATTATAAATGCAAATAAAATGAAAATACGGCAAGGGAGAAAGTGGCAGGAGAAAAAGTGAGAAAAGCAGACAAAAGGGAGAAAAGCAAAGAGCAAAAGTGAGAAAAACGAGAGAATTTCAGGGAAAGTGAAGCCTCACAAAGAGAGAAATAAGTAAAGAGAGACATAATCCTAGACAACAGAGAGAGAGAGAGAGAGAGAGAGAAACTTAGAATGAATATAAACAACAAAAACACAGAAGGCAGACGGAGGCAGATAAAACAGACAGAGACAGACAGAAACAACGGAGAGATGCAGACAGAAAAAGCAGAGAGAGAGACAGAAAACACAGAGAGAAGTAAGAAATAGAGACAAAAAAATAAAGAGGGAAATTAAGGGAAAGAAAATTAAAAGAAAGAAAAAGTGACAGAAAACTAAAGAAGAAAACTAGACAACAAATTAAAGAAAAAGAAAGTATAACAAAAACAAGAAGGAAGCAGAAAGAGAGAGAAAGCGAGAAAAACATGAAGAAATAAAAAGAAATAAGTAGAGGGAAAAAGAGAGAAAGACAAAAAAAATAAAACAAGAAAAAGAAAGGATAAGGTAGTACGATAAAGTCACAGAAAGAGACACAAATAAAAAGTAGTGCAAAATAGAGAGAAAGCGAGAGAAATAAAGAAGGAGAAAGAGAGGGAAAGAAAGAGAGAGAAAGAAGGAAAGAGAAACAACAAGAGATAACAAAAGAGAAAGCGGGAAAAGAAAAAATCGGAAATAGACACAAATACAAATTACTACAAAAGAGAGAGAAAGTGACAGAAATAAAGAAAGGCAAAGAGAGAGAGAAAGAAGAAGAAAACATACGAAAGAAGCAGAAATAAAAAGAAGTTGAGAAAGAAAGAGACAAAGCGAGAAAAAGAGAGAGAGAAATAAACAGACAAAAAAGAAGAGAGAAATCGAGAAAGCCTGGAAATCCAGTGATACAAAGAAGAAAATAGTAGACGAAAGAGAGATTCGTGTTCGTAATGGTAATTGTTAATAAATAAAATACAAGAAAATTCACCCCCAGGAGAGAAATTAATTTCATCCTCTCTCCCTCTAATGAAGGTCTACGCTGTAAAGGAAGGGCTATAATTTACATAAAATATTCTGCTTCTCACTGGATAAACTACTGACACAAATAATCTTCTTGTGAGCATTTTAATCATACCACATTTGTAAATAATTACAGTGTTTTGTCTAGTTTTCAACGTGAACATTTTAATACAAAGCCTTTTATAGTGATGGGATTGACCATGGGAGGGAGCTTATGAAAAGGATTGCTATTAAATGGTAGCTACAACACTTCATAATTGCCATGGACTTGAATGGTATCGAAAAATCTCGGGTTGTAGGAAGATTTTTTTGCTTTATCTTTTTTTTTTTTTGCTTTTTCACTTCTTCATTTTCTTCTGCAATAAATTCCATGCATACAAAGGAGTCACGATGCTACCCAGTGACGTGCACGATCACGAACGTGCACTTGGTTTTTGGTCTAGAAAGAATCCCGTAGGTTTGAAGCTTTGACATTCACGAAAAATTGAACTTGTATCTCTCACTCTTTGCCACCATTAACCATTTTCTTTTATACTTTTCTCTCTTTTCCTTTCCAATCTTTTTCTTGCTCGCCATTTGATTTTCTCTTCTTTTCGTCTCCTCTCCTTTTCTCTCTTCATCTCTCGCTTTCGTAATGCTTTTATATCTCTTTTCTCTTGCAGGGTCTTCCCTTTGTTGTCCTCGTTTTCTTTTTCTCCTTTTTCCTGGTTACGAATCGCTATTTCTTTAATTTTTCCTTTGTTTTGCCATTGTGCTTATGTTGCATCTCTTCCTATTTCTCTTCTTACCTTTCTGCGTAATATCTCTGTCTATTAGTCTATTTCTTTTCTCATTCCTCTTTTTCGTTATCCCTTATTTCTGATTTCATTCTTTATCTCTCCTTTTTTTTATTTCATGTTTTATCTCTCTTTTTCTGATTTTATTATTCATATCTCCTTTTCTTATTTTATTATTCATATCTCCTTTTCTGATTTTATTCTTTATCTCTCCTTTTCCGATTTTATTCTGTATCTTTCCTTTTCTAATTTTATTTGTCTATCCTTCTCCGATTTCTCTTTTACCTCTTTCTTTCCTTCTTGATCTCTCTTTTATCTCTTTATTTCCTTCTAGATCCCTATCTCTTTCATGTCTTTATTTCTTTCATGGTCGCTGACGTTTATCTCTTACTTTCCTTCTTGGTCTCTCTCTTTTATCTCTTAGTATCCTTATTGATATCTATCTTTTATCTCTTTCTTTCCTTCTTGACCTCTCTCTCTTTTGTCTCTTTATTTCCTTCTGGGTCTCTCCTTTTTATCGTACATTTTCTGTTGTTTTCTTAATTTTTACCTTCGTTTTTCTCTCTATTTTTTCACCTCTACATTTTTTCTCCCTATTTTTACCTCCCCATTTCCTCTTTTTCTTTTCTTTATATCTCTTTTGTCCTCTTTATCTTTATATCCTTTTTTTATCTTCCTATCCTCCATTTTCTCGCTCTTTCTGTCTTTGTTTTGTTTCTCTTTATCTGTTTCTTGTTCGTCTTTTTCAATCTCTCGTCCCATTTTTTACCCTCTCATTTTCGTCATTTTTCCTCTCCCAGTATTTATTTTTCTCGCTCTTTCCGTCTTTCTCTTTCTCCCCCGTTTTGGCTACCTTCTCTCTTCTCTCGGGCTTCCTTTCTTCTTTTTCCTCTCTCACTCTCCTTTTTGGTCGCTGTTTATCCTTGTCATGTCTTTTTCTCTCCCGTTTTTCTGCTTCTCGTTCCTCTTTTTCCCTGCTTTTCTCTCTCCCATCTCTCCATTTGCACTATTTATTTATTTCGTCTCTTTCCCCGATGCTATCTGCATCCACTACTCCTTACGTGATCAAAACAAAATGCTCAAGACATTATTTCCAAGGAATATTTGGTGGTAGGCCGAAAAAAATGCTGTTGCTCCACATGCTTTATGTGGGAAGAAGTTTTTTTTCTTTTTTTTTTTGCTCTTAAAAATCACCTCCCATTTTCCCCGACGTATTATTACGTAATGAAAGATAATGTACCGTTTTTCAAAAGTTTTTTCTCAAAAGGAACCGTTTTGTGGGAGTTTAATGAAGCCCCACACTTTTACCATTTGATGACGGCACGATTTTCCCCTGGTACAAAGTCCCATTGTGTTGAGGGCGTGCAGGGAATTTAGGATCAGAGAAGAATGTGACCAAGATATTTTTATTTATTCCTGTTTGAAATCCAAAACCGCAAAAATTCTGTCAGTTGTTAAGGGGAACATGAAGGGATTGGAGATAAAATAAGAATCCACTGCCATTTGTACGTCTTGTAACTTGTGCGATCAAATTTCCTTCTCTCCCGGGCATTCTCCAGATCCTGGCAGTGATGAATCGGAGTGCTTGAATCAAGGCATAACTACCCATTATTTATTTTCCCTTCCAAAACCTACCTCTATAAACTTTTCCTCCTTTTTTTTTTTTTTGCTTTCAAAAGAGTAAACATTTTCAAGCCTTGACATTGAGTTTGTTCAAAAGACCCGCAAAAAAGTCATAAAAACTTTTTTTTATACGAAAGACAATATGTATATGCATTTTTTACCTATCCATTTGTACACTCTTCAACCTCCCTGTTAAGAAGCACCTGCTGAGATTTTAGCTAATACACATTTTTTTTATAAGTTAACCCTTTTATGTGGAGTAAAAAAATGTATACATTTCCCCTATTTCAACCTTGTCTTTGCCAAACATCCATTTTATAACGTGGTTTAACTGCCGGGAATCTTGTTCTGGGAAATTCTATCTTGAATAAGGACGAGATTGTGGAACAGAAAAAATATTCTAACATTGTCAATTACGCTTTGATGGGATGATTGGGTTTGATGGAGGGAAAAGAGATGTAATTTGTATAAATGCCTCTTTACAATTCCACTCAAAAAATTTTTCCTTCTGTATTTTATACAATAAATATGACCGATGAAATACAGAATGAAGAAATTCCGTAATGAAAAACCAACAAAGAAAAAAGGTAAATGATGAGCGAGAAATTTGTAAGACCGCCGAAGATAAGGAGATAAACAGGGATAAAAGAGAGATGGGGACGAAAGATAAAAGAAGCAAGAGATAAATAAGATAGATACCTACATAGAATAGGTAAAAGTTGCAAGAGACAACGAAGGACAAAAGAGCTGGAGGTGGAATAGACGGACAGCGAGAACTAAAAGAGGAGTGGATAATATAGAAAGATAAATACATAAATTAAATAAATAATGAATAAAGAAATAGTTAATTACTTAATTAATTAATAAATAAAATAAAGAAAGAAATAATTAAT
>JAQGBT010000781.1:0-42137 GCA_034698585.1 Disparrhopalites patrizii | reverse complement strand
CTCGTCACGGTCCAGAAGTTCACGCTGCTTTCAAAAATGACGGAGAAAGTAAACTTCCGGGTAGTGTGCCACGACAGAAAAAACCACAATGTGGAAGGAAATAGATCGGATTCATCTTCCTACACCATTTCCTATAGTGTCTCTACAACTTACTTTCTGCTACAGTAGAGGAATAGTAAAAAAAATAGGGTGAAAAAGTGACAATTAGCAACATAAAAGTATGGTCACAGCATGTGGCTAAAAGCTTTTGTGTCCATCGCCTCCGCAAAGCATAAGAGAGGTTTTCTGACGTTGAAAAATTTCTTCGTGACATACATGTAATGTAATGTGTTTTATAATAAAATAATCAAAAAGGCAAAGATTTTGTGTGCTGTACCAACATAACCATGCCTATGATGCGAGTGAACGGAACTATTTTATGATCAGCATTATTACCATGCCCTTCTACGTAGCTTCAGCCAACTCTGTAGATTAAGTGAGAAATCACGTTCACAAGGCTACTAACTACGGTACACACAAATGTATATTATGCTTCACCCTCTTAATTTACAAGGAGTGTCCATTTACAGGAAGTATTCTTTTCCCTTGAAATCATGGTGATAGTAATACTACAATAGTTTTGACGTAACAAGATCCTGCTGTCAAGCTCACTTTCCTCCACTGTCTTCTTCATCCCTTTTATTCCCTTCCCCTTTGAGCTTGCAAATTGTTCGGAAAAGGTCCCAACAACTTAAATGTTGGATGTTCAGGGTGGTCCGAAATCGGTTGCAAAAGACCTTCGGATACAATTTGGGCGGGGACGGAATTTTGTTGCAAATTTGTAATTACCTATAAAACCCGCACTTCTCTTTGTAGCTCATTTTATAAAGGGAAGATATACATACATATGTAGGTACCATATATTTTTCCCCCGAATACATTTGTTATTGAAGATTCCTCTCTGACACATATAATATTTGATCTTGAATAAAACGCTGAGGCTGAAGTATGTTTTAGGGGAACAAAATGTGGAATCATTGTGGGGAATTCATTTTACACGGCTTCGTCAATTGCTGAGTTTGTACGACGCGTGTGTGTTGACCTTTGAGGTAATAAGGGAATGTGTTTTTGTGTTTAACGGGATTTACTTCCTCCTACTCACTCCAACATTATGTCATGTGTCCATATTTAGCATAATTTTTCATCTTGTCCCTCATTCCCCTCGTTTATTACTATTGAATAGCTATGTATATAGATATTGTATAGTACTTACAGGGAAAGAGTTGGTCATACCATCATATTGGTGGAAAAGGAGGGAGGCACCTTATTACCTTTGAAAATTAACCCTTTCGTATGCATTTACCATACACAGCAATTCTGTCTGGTTCAGACATCCGTTTTTTTTTATTATGATTGTAGGTATAGATGAGAAGTTACCAACTGTGCGTGAAGGAAATTAAGGATAAACCAGAAATTACCCATAATACACTATATTCCAATGGATGCTTACAGAGGAGTGGGAGGCTTTGGAACAACGGGCGGAAATTGGATTGGTCAAAGGGAGGAATTGACACACAATTGGTTCCCAAAGTGAAATAAAACTTCATTAAATTGTGTTCTTCGTGGAACCAATGACAGAACTTTTTTTGTAAATTGCGCGTTGCGAAGTTGTAAAAGAAATCTAATTCCCACACAATTAAAATTTTGAGGTGCAACTTTTCTTGTGTGAATCAGTGACCATGAAGGGATATTTGGATGGATTACGAAATCAAAATTTATGATTCCTTTCAAAAACATTATAATACGAAATTATATTACACTTCCTGCGAATCCTTCTGTGTAAGTACTAATTCCTGCTGCGAAATGAATCGAAATAAAACATTACGACACAATTAATTAAAATTGTTTCAAGGTAACCCATAAATAGTTCCAGGTTTCAATTACAGCATGGTCTGTGAGTGTGGTAATAATTTTTCTGATAGTCATTGTACGTGGGTGGGCACGCAATTTCCGGTGTATGGAGGCAAGGCATTTGCTTTTAGTCTTGTCATCATGCGTTTCATACCTTTTTTTCATCTTTTTGTTTCCTCGTGTGTAATCACCAATGAATCAAGTCACATCTCAAAGATCAAAAAATATTTGTACAAAAAAAAAAAAAAGAATTATTCTGTATATATTAACTAAAACATCTTTGCGGTAAACATTAAAAAGCCATTCATTTTATTATCTAGAAAATAAATCCAAAAACTCTGAATGTCATTGTTGCCTTTTGCAGGCATCAAATCATGGTGGGACAAGGTATTTATTTGGTCATGGGAAGCTCATCAGGAGCATCAGGAGCTCTTCGACAGTTGAACACATTCCTTGGAGCATCGCTTAGGAATTAGCCATGCACTAGTAGTGTATATACATGATTCAGAACATGATTTTTGACGACAACCAAAGGGTTGAAATCCCAAAGGAGTACACAGAAAAATACATACATGCAGATGCAGTTGTGCTTTTCAACAACAAAAATCTCTCTGGCTTCGCTGACAGAAAAACAAAGTGAGGCAAAAAATGAAAGGCAGAAAGGGGGAAGGAGAGGTGGATGGACGGAAGAACCACAAAAAAAAAAATTTTGTTTTTGCACCTTCGTTAAACTCCAGCATATAATCTGGAAATGTATCTAAAAGGCATTGTGGGGTAAGTATATATGTACGTACATGTGAGGATGGTGGCAGCAAAAAAAAAAAACTAAAGGAAACACTGCCGGAGGGCATGTGAGCAGTTTCGACTCTCACATTGAATGCAATTTGGATGTGAAGCCATGCAATCCTTCATCTCCTTTTTTTATTCTTTATTATTCCAAGTTCATCCTTGCAGTGGGAAAGATATGTGGGAGAGTCCTTTTCTCTCGTGACTATTATCCTCAAATATAATCTACAGTATACCGTGTTTTTAAAGGCCATCCGACAGTGTGGGTGTTTTTTTGGTGCAATATTTGGTATTAAAAACAGTTCTTAGTTTTGCTCAGAACATTTCACGTGTTATTTTAATTTTCTCCCGAAAAATCACTGGAAAATTTGAGGATACTCGGGATTTCCTGAACTTGGTAAGTTTCATCGCTATCATTTTTCTTACGCTTATCCCTTTCCTTCTAATTCTTACGGCGAACTTTCTCCAACTTCGGCACACTTTTGAAGGATTAATCTGTGATTACATATTTGCGAATATTACATTAGAGACGGACAAAAATTATAGTCCAGGATTAAACAGATTATTATGTGTCTGGAAAATTCTACCATATTCTGTACATTGTCTACACATACAATAATAAAAATTCATATTTGGTCAAACCTGAACAAAAACTGGAAGTCCAAAAAATGTAGGGACTTGACAGTAAACTCTTTCAGGTATTTTTTTTAACAGACAGTTACTCTGACGGATAAAGAAGTTGTGAATTTTTTCTTGGGTTTGTTACAGCAATTAGGAGGGTGTGAAAGAACATTTAAGTCTTGTAATCCTTTTTTTTCATGTTTTGGACGTAATAGTTAGCACATGTACACACGGTGTTGAATTCTTCCAGCGAGCTTCATACTAATGGCAGAAATTTATGTATTTTATTTACTTCGTGAAAGCTTTGTTGTTAGTTAACACCATTCCAGCGGGATAGGGTCGTCTGCCGGCATTACTACAATGGAGATGCTAATAAAAACTCAGGAGAGGCATGAAAAAAATAGTTTTATGCATTTCACAATAACAATAGTTTTCGTGTGGGTATTCCTGAAAAGTTTCTGCACAAGTCCTTTTTTTTCCTCAGTCAAACACTTTTGAGTGTCATTTTGGTGGTGGAAAATGCCTGTGATGCCCTAAAAAGTACGTTCTACATAGAACTGAAAAGAAATGAGGAGCTGTCATTTTGAGCATGACATTTTAGTGCTAATATTTTATTATCCCTCCTTCGTCCTTTTGTTACTCGGCAGAAGGATTGTCTTCCCTGTGTGAATACATACATTGCATGTGGAATATATGGGTCTTCCTCATTGTCTCCAACCCTTCCCTCACAGCTTGTACCCGGCGAATTGAGTAGCTCCTGCATGCGCCTTGTAAACAGAGATTTTCTCCGTGTATTTTGGTGTCCCAAAACACCTGACTTTAGTGGAATGCTCAGCTAGAGGATTCATTCCTTATCATTGAGGCTTGCTATGACGGTTTTTACTCATTTAACCAACAATAAGTGACTAACCTCCCATTGTTTCCTCAAACTTTGGGCTGCAAAAGAATGAACGGGGAAATCTATGTCTATTTAAATAGAAGGGATTTGAGAGAGGGTGAATAAGGGTTCTTTGAGTCCATCGCATCTTGTCACTGATGAGTAAATCCCTTGTGCCTGAAGGAAAAGGGGAAAATAAAGATTTTTTCCCCCGACTGTATGTAGAATGAAGGCATAGTGGTCTACTGTAGGTTCTTTCCATGCTTTAACACTGTTAGTAGGTCCAAATCCCTTTCCAAAGGGTGTACACTACTCTGTACAGTTTCGAAAGAAAAGGAAGGCAAAAAAAAAACGAATAAGGTCTTCGGCCTTCAAAAATTATGTGCGATGAATTTCTAGGTATAGCCCAGGACTTTTTCATTTTTATTCAATGCTTTTGTATGTTTCATATTTGAAGGAGCATGTGAAATAAGTAGTCCTTGTAAATGCCTAGTGTGTGTACAATTTCTCCCTATTAAATACACACTTTTTTCGCCTGCAAGAGAGAGAGAGGGAGAGGCAGAGTACTTTTGGAGCCTTTTACACTTTTATTGAGAATGGACTTAGGCCTGTGTGTGCATGTACACATACCAATATACTTGTATATACTTTTTGTTCTCAAAAACTCCTGAGGTACGGAAATTTTTTTTGTTTTGTTTTCTCCTTATTACACGGCTCACAGAGAGACGACGGAAGAGGTGGGAGAAGTGTTAGAGAGAAAAGTTGGTCCAAAAAAAAAATCTGTGAAAAGGACTTGGTGGCTTGACCCATTTCTGTGCCTTTGGAAGCCGCCAGTTCTTTGGGAGTGAAGCAGATAAATATTTTACTGGCATATAAATCATATACAATAATAATAACACGAGGAATATTACTGTGAAAAGACGGTTAACCCTTTTCCTTCTCATGGGAAGTCATCCCTGGACTGCGGCTTAATTGTACTGCAGGCAAGCAAAAAAAAAGACGCTGAGAATACTGTCGGTGTTATCTTTAGACACGGTAACAGAGTGACAATTTTTAATTTGTGCCGGTATTATATTTTCCTTCAACTTTGGAATCTCTCAAGCTTGATCCAAGTTGTATTTATGAACATATGTGTTATTCAACAAGTATCCGCGCAGGTGAAAATAATTCTTGGATGGACATATAAACGGGAGAAAAAAGGTACGGAAATAAGATAAATATTCTGTCGTTACGAAATGATTCATTTCCTTACTCATAAGCCAGACCGGAAGTTTGTATCCCGTGTGTGGGCTGTGTAAATACAGACAGTGACAGACAATGATAGGGATTTTTTAGTGATAAATACACGTTGGGAGGGATTCACTGTCAACCAATCATTTATCGGCAAATAATTTCTTGTCACACAAATCCTATACACATGACAGTAACAGTTTGTACTCAGGTAAACCTTGTAATCTGGCTCCAAATACTATTTAAGCTTTGGTCATGTTTACATTGAATAGGAAACGCTTCTAATCGTGCGTGCTGCATTCATTCATGGGAAACACTTATAAATGTATTTAAATATAAATACATTTTCAAAACCATATCGACGGTAGAGATTAAAAGTGGTGACATTTCCTTTCGCAAATGCTTTTCCACTATTTCGAATGACGGCCGTAAGTACCGTCATTCGAATGGAATGGCAAATGATAAGGACCTTTCGAAGAAGTCTTTTTTCAAAACGGTC
The DNA here is from genome assembly GCA_034698585.1 of Disparrhopalites patrizii. NCBI lineage: Eukaryota > Metazoa > Arthropoda > Collembola > Symphypleona > Sminthuridae > Disparrhopalites > Disparrhopalites patrizii. The sequence continues at coordinate 36,234 of JAQGBT010000781.1, read as the reverse complement.
ACTTTTAGGTACTGCTCAACGGTGGCTAAAATTGCTCTTAGGGACTTCAAATAAATTCAAAATAGCTGTTCTCTATTGACATTTACATTCAATACCAATGTGAACAATTATTTTGTAAACATCGAATGCGAGCTGCATGTTTGTATGTATATTAAATCCAAACATTGAGTGCATTTAATCTAAGGGGGATTGTGGGCAGCAAATGTCTGGATATTAACTAATTGGCACCTTATTTAAATTACATTTATTTTATTACAGGTATTTTGATCCTCGTTTGTACATACTTACATTGGAGGTAATCCATTTTACCTCCATTTTAGACAGGAAATGCTTCTCCCTACTTCTGCTTCCCGCCCTGTATTCCCGCTTTCTTTGTCCTACCCAAATAAGACCGTGGGTGCACCGTTCTTCCGTTTAAAAATCAGAAGGGCATAGGGATTGTTGGAAGAGGAATAAAGAGGAACCACATGCACTGCACGAATGAAATAGCATTTAAGTATAGGAACCTTTGTTCAATCTATATTCTGCCTAAATCCAGCTCCCATAGCATGGGTAGAAGCTCAAATTTGTGGTATGTATGTCTTTAAATGTAATTAGTTTAGTTTAAAAAATGTGGTTAATAAAGTTACAGTGAGCGTTATAGTCCCAAGGCAGGCAACACTTTCCAGTGATTCAGCCTGCCTTTGCCATGAAATTCATGACCAGCCATCCTCTACCTATGGTCCAGTAGTAGTGTCCATGGACGAATCGTTAGTTGTGACTTATTACTATCTTTGCCACTGACACAAATGTTATTCCTATGGACATAACTGTCTTTGGAAAGATGAACGACGGGGGTAAATAGGACTAAATAAACACCGGCTCTGTCATTTTACTACACGAACCAAATGTGTCCCTAGGACTTCGTTTGACTTTTGCTCTTTGGAGTATTTATTTTATTCCTGCAGGTCTAATTTCAAGGGAGATACACGTAGGTAAATAATAGATACACATATGTGCATGCGAGCAAATAACTTTATTACGGAGGAAAAGGACAGTGTTATTAGGCTATTTCACTCTCTACGAGGAAATGTGACATAAAAGTGCACCTAGGACATTTTTGTACATACCGTACAATGCATTTTGCTCTTGCTACCTGCAATTAGCTCACGGAGGAAATATTTATATGCTAGTTTGCACCTGTGTGTACGTATAAGTATAGACGTGTGCTGGGGAAAGGCAAGAGAAACGGATTTCCTCACGTCACACAGTGGAATTGCAATCTCTATAAAACTAAATATCTTGTTAAATGTCAATGGCAAAAGGTTGTGTGATTGGTACTAATGGGAAGAAATAAATCCGGCAGGCGCCAGATAATGGGATGAACTTGTGTGTATTTGTTTTTGGTGGTCATTTTTGTGAAAAAAAAGGAAGAGCAATAACCTCCATGCCTGCTCGTGTTTTGTGTACCAAGTAATAATTTATCACCTGCCTGTTGCTTTTCAAACGGTTCCCACACACACACAAGTCTTAAGGCATGTGTAAATGCAGTGTCAACACATTTTTAAAGAAGAATGTAATACAGGATATTATAGGATATATATCCCCAGCATTCTAAGCTGTCAAATAATGTACACTGCACGCGTGGGCGGTGGTCCTGGGCAGTATCGAAATGGTGACCTCTCTTCCAGGTTGTAAATTAAAGGTGAACGTTTTAAACTGAAACAAAAAAATGTGGTTTTCTTCTGCCGGTTAACCAAATATTTTCAACATGGACATCATCAAATGTTCCAACATTAACCAAACAAACTATATAGCTTTTTTTTCAAATTGTAATGTTTCTTTCTCACAATTGACAATGAGAGCATGAGAATGTACTTTAGGTAATTAATTGAAATCGAGTGCGTGACGAAACTTTATATTGTTCACGTCAAGCTTCAAGAGATGGTTTTCGGTGAAATTGGAGAGAATACACTATCTAGAGTTTTGTTTGGGGGGGGGAAGTCATTTCTTTTTCCCAAAGTAAATACCCCTGTGGTGGGTTGCTTGTAGCAATTTATTATTTATTCTGTTTGCACGAGCACGTGTTTATGGCCAGATGGTAGAGATAGCCGGGGTATGATTTCCTTGGATTTACAAATTGCCATTGTTACCCATTGTAATTACTAATTGTTATTATTTCGACTGTACCCACATTTTCTTCTGATTGCTTCAGGCCACGTTGGAAATATTTGGTGTAAGTTAATCGATACTGCCCCTCCGTGTGTGCTTTCCCCCCTCATGGCTTTACCTGTGCAGGGTGGATTAGCTAAAACGTAAAGCATTTCCTTTTATATTATGATTTCTGCAGTTCTATGAGGAACCTAGCATGTTATATTAATAATGCAATGAATTGAAGTAAAATGTGTGTGTTGCTTATAATAGTCATTAAGGTGAAAGTACTATAGTTGCGTTTTTCCTCATTGGCCCAACACTTTGAAAGGACGAGGGTTGGAACCAGAGCAAAATTTACATTGTCTTGCTCGTTTGTTGGGTTTATAGGTAATTTCCACAAGTGTTTTGTGGCCATGAGTAAACGGCGGTTCCAGCTACATTCGTCATTACTGCCTGGTGCCTCACGTCCTAGAGATAAAAAATACATTTTAAGACTTATCTGTATACATAATTAGGGAAATCTGCAGGTGTGTTGCTATAATATATTACGTCTTTTTTAAATGCCGGTGTAGTTCGTAATCTTACTCTGTATTACACATTTATGACCTTTATTTATGTGGCTCCCCTGAAAGATGGATGGTAGTTTCTTGACAAGAATAATTCTCACAGGAGCACTCGGCACACTCTCCGTGCTTTCTCCGTCGTTCATGTCATTTGCTCCTATATTACATACTTTACCGGGTAGAGGAAAGTGAAAGCAGATAAATTTATTGCGGGTCGAGTGCAGCGGGAGTGGATTTTTATATGGTAGCTATACACTGTTCGGGGCAAGTTTGGATAAGGATTTATTATACTCACATGTGTATTTCCAACCTTATTTTTGGTTGTCTGGAAAGCTCTTGTCACTCAATGTGTTAAAGAAATTGAGAAGAACAAATAAATTACATTACCCTTTATGCTCAAAAATATCGGAGCCGTCTGGAGTTCAACCTGGATGCCCTTTAAAAGTACGGGGATCGCCGGGAAAACGTGAATAATTTAGTGCGTATTCTAATAATCTTGAATAGTTCAAACGTTCCAAGTGTGGATGACACTTATTATAAGGAGCTTCCCATCTTCATAAAACCAACACTTATCTCAAATGCGAGAAGTGCTCTTCTATACTTTGTTTTTACCCCTGAAAGGCAGTTGCAAAATTGGACATCCATCAAATGATTGCTCTTTTCTCCCGAGTTTCCCGTCTTGTGACGCATTCCTTTGAGTGTTCAGGTTGGCTTCTCCAAAAGCGAGTGCAAAAAAAAAAAACATATGAGAATTACCGAGCAAATGTCAGAATTAGAATTGCGAATGCCCAGCACTCCAGGGATTCTTAAGAGGAAAGTCACGCTATTATGCGGGATTCTAAGTGTGGCTGCTCCATTAAAGAAATATTAGAATGATAATAATCAAAGACTATTGTTTGTCATGCACAAGTACACATATTGCAGCCATATTTAGGCTTCCTCCAGACAGTACTGTTATTAGTGCAAAAGAAAGTGAAGTTGACAGTACGATGTTTATGATGGCGTGTGCCTCTGATTAATAACTTTAGTATTTCTATCTTCCTCCTGCTTTGTATTCAGCTCAAGCTGTAATGTGCAAATTTTTCATCAAATATGCATGTATGTGCAATTTCGTCATTGAAATTGAATTTCGTATATAGACGTAAATACATAAATGTATTTTTCGTGACCGTTCACACTCCTTGATCGAATTATATACCGACTTCTTCTGCATGCATAATTACTACTATGGCATGGCACACCAAGGAAACAGCTTCCCCTCTTTTCCATATTGCTCATACATAAGTATATACATGGGCTATTTTTTGGGAAGCCTTGAAGATTGCGGCAAGATTGATGGATTATGATTGCTGGAAGGAGTCATCTCCTGCTCATTGCCAAGGTCGCTCTTGTCAAATTGCTCTGTGTGTGTGTAACATACCTTTTACAGACATATGTGTATCCACATGAGAAATTTACTTTCTATATCTTCGTATGCATGTTGGAAGGGCTCTGACGTGATCCTACAATGGACACAAGCGTTTTTTGTTTTTGTTTTTAAATTTTAAAAATCACTGGCGATTAGTTTCATTTGAACTGCTTTGGTTTCACGGAGTCTAATATCTCGCCAGTTTGCCTTCTCTTTGTCGGGGCCAAAATATTAATGAGGTTCCATTGACAATGCATGGACAATGCATACCAAGTGTCAAATAGTGAGGAACGATTATCTCATTCCGCGTCATAAAGTCGAAAAAAAAAGCGGCGCTTCTCTCCTTCCACTGAAACGACTTGAGTTGCCATACTTATTTTTATCTCCTTTTGTTCCTCCGTGCCCACACGCATAGAGATGTTAAAAAAGCAGCCGAGTATGTAAACGAGAATTAGCAGCATGGAGAAACAAAGCGGATTGAGTTCATTGTATGGTATACTCCAGGCGCAGGTGTCTGTATACAGACAAAGGTATCCTGACGTCTCAAGATGGCGGAAAATGACCCAAAGTCTATTTATATATATTAAAAGAACTTTTTGTAGGGAGAAAGTCGTCGGGCGGAGAAAGTAATAGGATTAAAACTTAAGAAACTTCCTACTTTTGAGGGAGCAAAATAATATTTGAGTTGGTGGGTTAATTAAGAAGCCGAGAAATGGAGAATTGAATTACGAAAAACTTGTAGTGATACAGATAAGCATAAAAGTTCCTTTTTTTTATGTTCATGGGTGCTTACGTGAATAATAACACATCCCGGGGCTTCTTCAGTGCTTTTTGCATGAAGTCATACAGCTTTGTCTGCGCGTATACTATCGTCTTGAATTACAATTTGCTTCCCATATATGAGTGGTAGGACAGTGTATAGGAATAGGAATGATAATAAGCCCCCGCATAAATATGTGGGTGTCGAGGCATTTAATGGGGGAGTCAAAGAAAGACTTGCTTCTTCCTCCAAAAGATAAAGAATCATAACAAAGAATGGTTATTACACCACAGCACGAAGCTGTACTTGTTGAATTTGGCCACAGTTTCTTAACCCTTGGAGCCAAAATGTGTACAATGGGAATAATTTTAACCTTCTCTCATTCCCTGAAGATGTTTGGTTTCCTCCGTTTTATTCTTTCTCCCCATATATTCCTGTGTGTAAGTATCTGATTTTGGACTTGGCCTGTCCTTGCTCTTGACCTGAAAGAGCATCACTGTGATTTTTGTACTGGCCCAAGGCTATCTCCATGATGAGGTAGACGTACATGTGAGGAATTGATATGTCTCCTTGTTTTTTTCCAATACTCGAAGCGATATTTATGATGACGTTAGAATACAAGTAGACAGGGATTGGATTGCGTAATAACTTTCGTATTCAGGTGCAAGTCCAGAAACAAATTATAGTAATGCCAGCTTCACCCCTGCAATATGAAGAGTCAAGAAGATTTTCATGGAATGATAGATTTTAAAAATACTAAAAAAAAACACATATTTTTTAGATGAGACAACTCTTTTTGTTTTGCTCTTCTCCAAAGTCTTCACTTTTATTGCACAATGATCTCCAAAAGCTGCTTGGGGATCGAATCAATTTTTTTTCTACTTTGCATTTATAATTAGCTGACTCATGTGTATAATCTTCACAAGGACAACATATCTTGCACTTGATGCTGTATTGCCCTGCCACTGAATTGTGGGGAGTTTCACGTGAAAGTAGTTTTAAAAACTGGCTGCTGGGAAATTCTTCTAGTATTTTTAAACGTGTTTTCTTCCCAAAATTATTCTTACTGCTTTTCCTTTTCGCTATGTTTGTTCTTCTCACTCATGTATCCATGCACTTTGTTTTTCATTGGATACAGGGGAATCCTTTTAAAAGCTGCAAACAGTACTGTTTCTTTATTCACCAGCACAGATAGTGTTGGCTAAAGATGCCACATAATCTATCCTGATCTTTTTACCAAATATTTCTTCACCAAGGAGATTATTAGGAAAAACAGGACTATGACGGGTTAACCCTTCTCTCTGAGATTCTGTCATCCTTTTTGGTCCCATTCCGATCTCAGGAATGGAGAAATCTCTCCTCCACAAAACCCCTGGTCTCCAATTTCGTATTTGAGGCCATAATCAGGCGAAATTGCCAAAGCAAATAAATGTTGACCTCGATCTCCCTTTCTCTTAACACCCATGAAAATAATTCTTTGAGTCAATAATTTTCCTGCCAAAGCTCATATACAAGATTTGAAACAATAATTTATTCGTAGTGAATGGTATTGTCATTAATTAAAAAGGACCTTTTACACTGTCGCACATGCAAGGAAAGTTACAGAGGTGAATGCTTACAAGATGTTTCCAATCATGGAAGTACCAGAAGACGTGACAGTTGATGAAGGTAAACCCAGGAGCCCTTCACAGCCTCGGACCTTCATTGATATCTCAGTCACTTTAATGACCATGTATCCTTTATTGCAATGAAAATATTGATGAAAGGGAAATTCTCCAGGGCCGACTTTTTCCCAGACAAACATGCATACTTTCAACGTCCTCTTGTAGTATTACTGAAAGTAGTACAATGTTCAAAGCGTCTTTAAGATAAAAAATATACCCCCAAATATAGAAGCACACTCTGTCGGTACTTGCTACACTCCTTCAAAGAACTATTTATTACTATAAGGTACATAAACTAGTTTTGGACGAATTCAGTTAGGTAGCCAGTACATGTGTGAGGATGTTGTTGGGAGGAATTAGTATTTAAGAAAATAAACAGGCATGTATTACATAAATAACCATGTCAGGCTAACATGAAATTATCAACTTCTATAACGTCCCATGGATCATTGAGCACACCTTAAGATTATTATGTAATGATTACATTGTAGTCAAAGGGTTAGGAACCAGCCTGTTTCTGAGTGCACAACAATTTATTCTCCCTCCACTGTGCAATAGGCTAAAAACTCCTCATATCGCCTTCATTGTCGATAAAGAAAGGGGTACTATGTAGGTAGGTACATAATATTATAGATTCAATAATCGGTATATCGTCTTCATACTGACAGCTACACTTGAAAGGAACCATACCCAGTGCATGCAATCTCCCTTTTTTCAGGAGGGTGTAGATACTAATTAAGTGGTTGACAAGAAGTGGATGTTCATACCGAATCCAATTTCCCCTTTTACAGGCGTAGTCGTCGCCGTCTACTTACATAATGTGCCGAAGATTAAAAAAAAAAAAGTGGATCGATATAATAAAATATGGAATGCTATTAGAAACCTTGTTTTTTTCTTTAGCATAAAAAAATAAGGGAGGTAAACAAGAAAATAAGCTTTCTGGACACGGACTCTGAGAATAAACATACATTTATGGCTACTTTGAGGGTGTACAGCCTAATTCAGAATGTCCACATCCCCTCTTGGCGCTATTAAACAGGGGAATTAAGTATAAATAATTACAATTACGTACACAAACCTGCGTTTGACGAGCTATATTTAATTCCCAATAAAAAACGGAGGAATTTCCGTGCAATCGGATTTTTTGTAAGTTCGTCTCTATCAAAGTGAGAAATACTCCAGTTTTGCGGTGAGCATTTTCCTTTGGTTTGAATTTCGCAGGAAAGAGAACGTATTCAAAAGGTTAATTGAATTTTGGGAGGAAAAGTGTTCGGCTGTGCAATTACAGACTAATAATTGTATAAGAGCACGCATTTGTGGAGTTTGGCGTTGGAGTGAGGGAGGCACAAAGTGTGACATTCCCTGTACAGGAATGCATACAGGTTGATGGGGGAGATACAATTCTTTGTAGAACGACTGGCCTTGATGCATATACAGTTCCATGGTACTTTTCACTTGAAAAGAGGATGGAATACTGCACTGATGATGATCAACACAAGATTATTAGCGATTGTAGTAACTTTAATAAAAAAAAACAAGTATGATGCATATTTATGTACGAGAGTTTTTTGTATCAGAGAGGCAACCCTTCACTTTCCCCTACACAAATGACGGCATGGCTATGAATAATCAGGGTCGAGTAGGAAGAGAGGATGTATATCGTACAGGCACAATAGTTATACTTCATACATTTTCTGTGGAGATAAACAAACTGAATGATGCTCTCAAGTTATGAATCCCCTTCAGGGAAAAAAATGAAAGATTTTCATACTACCACTATTACGAGTTGCCTTATGAGTGTACACAGACAAGTGATGACTATTACATGTGGTGGTGCAGTGGAAATATAATAATAGAAGGGGTAAAAAAAAAGAGTTTACTAATAATTGTTTCGTCCCTTCCTGTATCCACTTTTATTTTCAGGGGAGAGTAGCACGTGTCAACATCTCTGGCATTGGATGTAGTGAGAGCAGTCAAGAGTTTTGAGGAATCACCTGCTCCCGTAAATAGCTGGAATAGTGTGCTTGAGAGGGAAATTCGTGTAACAAGTGCTTCAAGTGACAAGCCGGGGAAAGTGACGGATAATTTTGTGTGAAAATAAAACAAGGATACTAATAGTAGGTGTCACATATTGTTTGTTAAATATTCAGGAATTAAAATAACACATAAATACTGGTGAGGTCCAAAAGACTTTAGAAAAAGGAGTATCTCCATGAAATATTAATGAATGGAATTAAAAAATTATAATATGGATAAATTGTAAAGAGCACAGCTGATTGAGGTTTTTTTTATTGCTCTATCTTTGTAGACAAATGTACCTCCAACCAGCAAGATGTGAATCGCAGCTCGGAAACTAAGTGTGGACTCTTGGATTATAATAATTCCAGAAAAAATAAAGAGATTCTTTTATAGCGGAAGGAATCTAGAGAAAAGAAGGGAAAAATGACGTACGGAAATGTGACAGCTCCCATTCTCAACAATTGCACGAATGGCCTCCTCCTCCCCATCATCCCCTGGGAAAACACGTGGAGTGTAGAGGCCCGGGCGGCCTTCTACCTGGCCGGCCTCCTCTACTGCTTCCTGGGAGTGGCCATCGTGGCCAATGTGTTCATGGGAAGTATAGAGAAGATCACGAGTAAAACCCGGAAGATTTACTTATCCACGGGGAAGGATAGTGAGCCGGAAGTGGTGGAAGTTCGGATTTGGAATGACACCGTGGCCAATTTGACCTTGATGGCTCTCGGATCTTCCGCCCCGGAGATTCTCTTGTCCGTCATAGAAATCGTGGGGAATAATTTCAAATCTGGGGATCTCGGCCCCGGAACTATTGTGGGATCCGCAGCTTTCAATTTATTGGCTATCACTGCCGTCTGTGTCGTGGCCATTCCGAACGGAGAGGGACGCACCATTCGTCTTATTAACGTAAAAAAGAAACCATTACAAAAACAAATGTTTTTTTAAAACTAATATGTATTAATAATAATATTTATTTACATTTTAATTTAAAATTGTATTCCCCTATTTCTCCTACACGTTCGTTTATTTTTCCTAAAATATTTCTTGGCACTTCACAGGTTTTCTTAATCACAAGTGTCTTCAGCTTATTCGCGTACATTTGGCTCCTGGTCGTCCTTCAGTACGTGTCTCCGAATGTGGTGGAAATCTGGGAAGCTGTCCTCACCTTCATTTTCTTCCCCCTTCTCGTCCTGATTGCGTGGTGGGCGGATCGGGGTTGGAAATGTGGGAAGCGGGTTCATCAGGCCACGGATCAGCAAATTGAGCTCGGAATGACCAATGGTAGTCCTGGTGGTGAGTGTAAGTGCAAGTCCTTTTTTAGTTGCTTCTTTTATTTTGCCCTTCTCTTCTCTTCACCTTTTGTCCGATTCTTCTTGCTGCCTTTTTCTCCAACGCCAAAAATAATAATAATAGAAAAGCCGAGCCAAAAAAAAAAAACTGTGTGACTTCTTCCACTCCGCTCGTCTATGTGTTCCAGTCAACTAATATAACTACAAATGTCTTGGAATCGCCGCTTTATACACCAACAATCGAACAATTGAATCCGTGCGTAGAGAAACTACCATAGAACATTCCCCCTAAAGCCCTCTTAGAGAAGTTACCAATAGTTGCTGTGTTGATTTGTGTGTTATAATATCGTCCAATGCCCGAGTTTTCCCCCATAGTTTTACCACACCGAACTTTTTGATTTTAGCCCGGAATTTACTGGGAACAAATATTAGTTGCCCTTTCTTCTTTTCAGAGAGAAAAGGAAACCGAAATTTTGGATCGCAAGTTTTTTTTACCTAGAAAAAACATTTTTTTTAGTCGTGACTTTCACTAATACTTAGTATCTTTCTAACAACTATTAGTCTGCCACACGTTCTAGTAAAGTAGTCTATGCAATTAGTTGACACATTAATGAGTAATTTCTGCTTTCACAACCATGTATCATCGCTTACTTGTCATGTCACCTGTCCTTTCGTTGCTTTGATTATTTTCTGTGATTTTTGTACACATTCTCCAACCTTTTGTCGGTTTGATTCCCTTCTTGTTCGTTTCTTCTTGATCTGTGCTTGTCTTTTTATTCTGAATAAGTAGAGTATATAACGTACAATGTACGATAATGTACACGATGTTTTGTATCACTTGGATCAGAATGCTGGAAATAACCGTGGCAGGGCAGACACAAAGGGATTTGCAGTCATTTATTGTAATGCAAAGTTTGTCATTCGACACACGATGCACCTTTTACCATTCGGCACTTTCACTGAATTTTCTAGTAGGCATTATTCCCTTTGAAATTTGATAGGTCGGCAGGTGTTTTTCATTTACTGACAACCACTCGATTCCCTCATGCATAGGACACATTCATTATAATTCTCATTTTTTCATCTGATGTGACTGGCCGTGGAGGAATTTTTAAAATCTGGAGCATTTATTTAAATAGAAATGATAATAAAAACTCTCGAACTATGCTTGTTAGTCATCCGCTCTACGTAATAATAATGGTGATTTGGGACCTACGTCAGCAAAATTAATTCTGTTTACTCATCAAACATTTTTCACCATTAATGCATACCATTAATAAAATCACATGGGAAATAGATTCTGTAATCTGCCTGCTCTAATCTCTATTTAAAGTGCCAGATCAGGTCATTGAGAAGCCATATCACACAATGCAAACGCATGGAACAATGTTTGGGTGATATTTTTAGTTGCAGCCATAAATAAGCTTTTAAGCGTGTAACTGAAGTGTGTGTCGTGTACACTTATTTAGATTTTGCAACATTTTATCCATAATTTTTTTTTGTGTGGGTGTTCACAGTAACGTTGAGGGACAAGGACAGAAGCTAGGCGATAAATATGAGATATGCATAATGAAACTATAATTTATTTCTGTATACCTGTAATTCATTACTCATTACTCATACTACCTGTTTGCTTTTTAGTTTCATTTTCGTACCCACACAAGGGGGAAGCGCAGGAAGGGCGAGATAAAATGGGAAAATTCTAATATTGTTTTGTACAATTATTATTTAGCATACGCAGCCTTTAAATATGCATGATGCTCAGGAGGGTTTATTTGATTAATATTTATCTCTTTTTTTTTGTCCAAGCAATTTGTTTTTGCATGCCCAGAAGATCACGACTTGTGTGTCATTCCGATGATGCTAACCACAAAAATAATTGTAAATGTCCCTAATTAGTATTCAGCAAAGGATGCCGACTGTGCCAGAGAGTACGAAGTCACTAATCAGTATTTCAGGAGGATTTTTACCAGCCCATAACGTGCATCTATTTATGTCTTTCCTTCATGTTACAGATACCAATTAGACATGCAAACGGAGATTTTTTCTGAGCCCAAAAGTTTGTTTTCTAGTCTCTTGCTGTTTTGCATTGATAGGTTGAACGATAACCCTTTCAGTATGTTAGTGGATACCTGTGAGTACAACACAAAGATGTGATACACCGTTTTTAAAGGATCAGGAACCCATAATTTTTTAAACCAATGTTTTTAAAGAAAACTATATACTACATTATATTCATATTTTTCTGAATGTTTACATGTATACTCAAACATAGTTTGTTGGAAACTTTTATGCTGCTGGCGAAAATGTTTAGGACACAAAGGACCGTTACATGATAATGAAAAGGGTTACGTGACTTCCATTTTGTTTTTTTAAAATTTATTTTCATTTGACTTTTTTAACGACATTGTTTTTCTAACCGCAAATATTGAATTCAAAGCTAGGAATGTTGCACGGATGGTGGTGGCAATTGGCAAATGTAATTTCATTCCTTAACGTCATTGCATCCATGTGGTCAGAGCAAGTGTGAAATCTCAGGGGAGGAATCATTGACTAACAGTGTCCTGCTTAAAAGGATCTTTTGATTCTTGTAAATACCTAATTACTGCCGCGAATAGGAATAATGCTCAACAAAATGAGTTCACCAACAATGTGGACACCTACCAGCATCTCCGGATGGGGTGCATGCGTAATTATAACACTGCATTAGACATTCTACAAGATATTCAGGAATATTAAAAAGGTGCAGTTTAGTTGGCATGAATTCTATGTATATTGCAACAGGTGTAGTAAAGTTGTGAGCCAAAAATTGTAACAAACATTATTGTTGGCCTTTTCAATACCTTTTTACATTTCAATAACGAGCTTGCAGCATGGGCAAGCATTACATGAGAGCGCCTTCGAGTAATACGCACTACATGATTTGCACAGAAATGCATACAAATATCTTATGGAAAATTGTGTTGTCAGCAGTCGTGGATTGCATGTATATTTGAAAACCGTTTGATATGACCTTTGCTTCCTTATGCATGACACGGTTATTTGAAGAGCATGGTAGTGTTGTAGTAACGTCAAATTTTTTGGGGGGTATAACCTTGGAAATGTATTTGAGTCAGGAATTAATAGCAACTGGATTTTTACAGGCGAAACGATGTTGTCCAAAAAGAAATTATTTAACGAAGATGGGACGCTCAACAAGGAGGGACTCGTGGACTTCTACAAGGACCTCAGGAAATACCCGGATCTGAGTGACTCGGACGCAGCAACTTTGGCGGCAACAAAGTAACAATGGAAATCCTCCACAAAATTATTAAATAATAATAAAAAAAAAACAATGCAATAACAATGACATTAATTGGTTGCAGATTGATTGATAATCAGCAACATTCGAGACTTTGGTATCGAATCGGGGCGTGTCGAGACATTACCGGCAGTCGTAAAATTCATCCCTCACTGTCCGATAAGCTTCAAGTGGTAAGGATATTTTTTCATGGAGCCATGGATCCGTGTGCATTTGATGAGAATTTCTCTCCCGTATGATTACCCACAAATATTGATTGAGTTCCACTCTTATGAACGTTATTAGGTGTACGATGCTATCAATGCAGCCCCAGACGTTCCGGATATTGGACCTCTTCCCTCTGTTGTGGCAGATCACACGCACGACAAGTCCATCATCGAATTCTCGACGGCATCCTTCGCCGTCATGGAGAATGTGGGGAAGTTCAATGTGACGGTTCTTCGGCATGGTCGAATGGACAACACGGTCCGGGTGCGTGTGGAGTCTTTCGATGGAACGGCCAAGCACGGCTCTGATTACATCCCCGTCAACGAGCAGCTCGTCTTCGGCCCATATGCAAAGGAGCGGGAGGTGACGGTGAAAATCATCGATGATAATCAATGGGAACCCGATGAAGAATTCTTCCTCCGACTCTCCCTGGTCGATGATGGAGGCTTCGAGAGAAAGGATGCTGCCTTGGGGAGACTGCCTATCATGGAAGTTATTATTTTGAATGATGATGGTAATTTTTTAAATATATGTTCCATATTATTCTAACAAATTTTTTATTGTACAAATTATTGCAAGATAAACACAATTACAAATCCTGATTTTAGAGCCCGGGACACTATCTTTCCGAAAGAGGGGTCTTTTGGTCAAGGAGAGTTGTGGGGTGGCAAATATCGAGGTGGAAAGGACGAACGGTGCGGATGGGGAGATTTCCATCAAATGGAGAACTATCGATGGATCCGCCAAATCCCCCGCAGATTTCCAAGGAGGAGAAGGCACCTTGGTTTTCAAACATGGAGAGGTACGAGCATTTTCAAAGTTAATGGTGTATATCTCTATCTGCATATTTTGGTTAAAATGGTCCATTCAAAAATTAAAAATTAAATGACATTTTTTATTATTATTAAAAATTCCCTTTTAACCTAAAATAAAAGTTTGTAAATAAATGTTATCCATGTTTTACTCATTTTATTTGTAAACCGTACCAGATTTTACGAAGCATTGACATTCCGATTGTGGACGACGTGGAGCCGGAGAAGGATGAATGTTTTGAGGTGGAGATCTTTGACCCGGAGGGCGGGGCCAGAATAGGGCGACTGACCAAAGTGGCCGTCACGATCACCAACGACGACGACTTCCACTCTGTGCTAGAAAGAATGATGGTCATGACCTCCCAGAACATCCAGGGCATGGCTGTTCATCATGACTCCTGGAAGACCCAGATCCACGATGCCGTGACGGTGAATGGGGGTGATGTTGACGGGGCGACGGGATTAGATTACTTCATGCACGTCCTCACCTTCGGCTGGAAAATCCTCTTTGCTCTCATCCCTCCCCCAGGAATGTTGGGCGGATGGCTCTGTTTCTTTTGCTCCTTGGGAGCCATTGGACTTCTCACGGCCGTCGTGGGGGATTTAGCCAGTATCTTTGGCTGCTTGGTCGGACTCAAGGACACGGTGACGGCCATCACATTCGTGGCTCTTGGAACCTCTCTCCCGGATTTATTTGCCAGTAAAACTGCGGCTTCTCAGGAAAAATATGCGGACAATGCCATTGGGAACGTGACCGGAAGTAACTCTGTGAACGTCTTCCTCGGCTTGGGTCTCCCCTGGGTTATGGCCGCCATTTATTGGGAAGCTAAAGTACGTCAATCCTTCATGTTTTTTCCGATTCTAGTGAAAGCGCTATAAAAATATAGTCATATAACCCTTCAACATTTTTGTCCCGGACATTTGTAGGGAGAGATCTTTGTGGTCAAGGCTGGTTCTTTGGGATTCAGTGTTGGCGTGTACTCTGTGGTTGCCTTCATCGCCTTGTCCCTAATCCTGGCCAGAAGATACATCGGCTTCTTTGGGAAATCGGAGCTGGGTGGTGCCACGGGACCGAAATGGGCCACGGGTATCTTCCTGGTCCTTCTTTGGTTCATCTACGTCATTCTGTCAGCTCTGAAGGCATATGGTCACCTGGGCGGGGCGTCGGACTAATCATACTGCAATCACTTGAGCTGCTGTAGTACTACTATAGGCAAATTATTACTACTCCATACTGTTATCTTTATAATATATAGATGTATCTTTACTGGAGTCACAACACAAGTTACCCGTGGTTCTACTACACACAATATTTGTTCACTTTTCGTATAGTTTAGGAATGTAACAGTAATCTCGTGATCCTTATAGAAACCACGGGAAACATCTCTGGACTTCGATTCACATGGTTTTGTCTCCTTGAAGGTCAACTACACTATACGACATTGTAACTATTTGGCACATTATTTATATATACAATGTACATTATTATTATTTCCATTCCAATTTGTTTTCGCATTCCAGCGACATTCGTTGCACAATGAGAACAAATTCAAGGGGGAAGCTCAGGTATGTTGTGGAGAAATGATGTCGTACCAACCCGTGACAGTTTGGTGTGTAATTGTTGTTGTCTGAGCTGACATTGTTTTTGTTTACTCGATGATAACCACATTTTTTTTTTCGGTATAGAAACATTTTTTTCTATAAGAGTATAGATTTATAGGATGGGAATCTCGTTTGGATTCATGTGTGTAGGGGTTGGGAGATATTTAAAATGGTGTGCTGGTGTGCATGTAGTTTGGACTCGGGTGCGTAGAGCAAAGAAGGGTTTCTGAAAGTGGAAGTAACTTATTTTTAAAGGATCAAAAAATACATTTTTGTACGCTTTAATACTATTACATAATATGTACAATATAACAATTGAATGTTGTCGTTGTTCTTGTTTTTAGTTTATTATTCCTACCCAGTGATTACCTAGTGAGTAGTAGTTTTGAGGTTGAAGGACTAATTGTCGCACTTTTGGCATTTAAAAATGAAAAGACTAACAAACGTAGAGGATTCAATTGGAGGGAGATCAATAAAAATATAAACTCTGTGTTCACATTTTGTATTTTTTTCTTCTATGACCATGTACTGCACTTGTTGCGGCTGATTTTGTTCTTTGTTTTTTTTTTTTTATGTAATCGGTCACTGTCTATGTAATGTTTATCACAGTTTGACCCATATAAATCCTTCAACAAAATAATCCCTCAATAGCAGGGAATTATATAATATGTGGCAAAATTGGTCTTGAGATTTTTGGGTCATCCAACTGAACATGAGTACTTAAGGGCTTTATACGAAATTGGCTGCTGTAAATCTTTTGGACCGCTATAAAATAATGTGAATCTTTACGTTAACCATTATGTCAATTCATAGCTTACAACTTATTTTTTTTTTTGACGGACTATTTAGAGGTAGTCGAACACGGATTGGTAATGGAATTTTGAATGGGTGTAACTCATGCTGTTATTGTTGTATGTATGTCGAAATAACTAAAAATAAAATAAATAAAAAATACCACAAAATACGGCAATTGTTGAATAGTGATTTTTTTTTGAATCCCATAATCAGTACCAGAAATGAGAGTGTTTCACAATGTTAAATGCATGCTCATTTATTTTCAAAAGCGATATAATAAGTTATCCATTGTAAACGGATGGTAAAAGTAGTTCGTGGTCAATTGTTAGGGAAATTCACACCACATGACTTTTGGCTTTCATAATTATGTACATACATATTTCAAAAACAAAAACTTGGGTCCGGGATACTTTGTTTCGGGGGTTGACTTTACGCAAAGGACATTTACTGACCTCCTGGACCTTCCCCTTCTTCTCCCTCATTCGTATTTTCATATTGATCAACCCTTCGTCGCAAACGCTCATTCTCTTCCTCTAATTCCGTTAATTTCCTTTGAAGATCCGCCATCTCGGCGGTAATCGTGTCCAATTCCTTCTTCAAGGGCGCACTCGTGTTCAGTCTCTCCAGGAAATATTCGATGGCATTTGCGGGCTTCTCCGGCTCCTCGTACAAGCCCACGAGGACTCTCGTGAGGGCGTCCATAACTCCGGCCTTTTCCAGATATCTACGAAACTCTTCACGCTTTGATTCGGGCTTCATCCTGTACTCTTCTCGCCCTTCTGGAAGCCGCACAGCCTATCTCAGGTATTTCCACGAGGTTTGTGGCGATCTGAGAGCAAACAATGTTATGCTACAATAAAAGGCATAAGCATATTATTTATTAGGTACAACATAATATGTATATTTCCTCGCTTCTATTTTGCGTCATGCAAACACCTACACTAGTTTCTACCATTCACATTCGTCCTGATACTATCAGAAGTTGTGTTTTCAAACAAACAAATTATGGCGGAATACGACCGCTAGACACCTTCGTTTGTTCACAATTATTCCAGAGTGCTTTTTGAATTAAAACATATCATACAAATGCACTGCAAACGCGATCAAAGTTTTATTGGGTCAAAAGCAAAGAGCACTTCAATTATGATTCTCACCTCCAATAGTGGTGCCCTCCCGCGTCCTCTCAGGATCGGCAATAAAGACGGAATTCGGATTTTGTAAATTCAGAAATCAATTCCAATCTCCTTCCGGGCTTCTTTTTGGTACCGGTACAGATATTAACAGAGTTACAGAGATTACAGACGTAGTCTAACAGAAACAGACCATCACATAGAAGTCACATCAGAGCATCAAGTCATCACCACACTCACCACTCACCATTCACCATAGGACAAGACACCACAAGCACAGATTCATAGAATAGAATAGAATATTGCGAATTGCGAATGTATGTACTATGCATATGTACTGTACTGTGTAATGGCAAATAAACCCTTATTATTCTTACTAATAATTAATATTTTGCAGGTATAAACATAAAACTAGTACTAAATTATTCTTTTAATATTATTTCAATATTATTTACTTATCAATAATTTCCGTTAGAAAGATCCAAAGATCATGTTGCGTATTTGTGTTTGTCTATGCACGGCGAATACGAATGTGCGGTGTTCATGGCGCCGGCGACTTGGATCGTGGACGTGGAAACCCCTACAACCTCCAGCATTTAACGGTGTTCCGGTTTCCGGTGGTATCTACAACCCGCAATTCCGAGAGTTTATTGTGGGTTTATATTAAGTAATACATATTATGAGCTTTACTAAACCTGACCTTGTATAAACCATTACGTGCTTCAAAACCACCAAAAAAATTCATAATTAAGTACTAATACATGGTTGGCAACTTGGCAGTTGGCATTGTTTTGGATTTCTTCTTTGACGAGAGGAGCCAACAGCATTTCGTTCCCAAAATTTAATCCTGCTTAATTCTACAGATTAGTTATTCATATTCACGACTTTTTTGAAAAGTCGTTCAATATTATATTTTATTTTTGTATAAGGATTATTTACTGTTGGCAGTAGCTTCTTAACTAAATAATGAGATGATGAGCTTTTAATTAAAAAAAAAACTTAGGGTATAGGGTACTAAAGTAATGATTTCGTCACAACACCAAGAAGAGTTGTCTTTATTCATTTCTGCGTGTTTGATTTAAAAGAAAGGATAAGTTGACCAGGAGGGTACAAGTAAGGTCGAAGTTCTCGTGTTTATATACGAATGATAAGAAGAATTTATGTATGTATATAAAATATTCATGTGTACAGTGTACACATTACTGTACATAGAGCGGGAAGAAAAGGATGAGCATACACAATAATTACACAAACAAGTAAATATTCATAATCAGTCCATCAAATATAGGTATAATAGATTCATTTCTTGGGGAAACTACTTCAGCACCAATTCTTTGCATCGTTAATAAGATTTATGACTATGGGACCAATTAACTCGGTCAATGAATGATCTCATGTGGTCAACCAACCATTTGAATGCATAAAACTCTACTTCTTGTAAATTGCCATGTCATATAATCAAACCAAGTACACCTACCATTTAATCGCGTTTAGTAGGGCAAACACAAAAAACATAACACATATTCCTCCTTGTCCTTCATATGTATGTATCAACATTCTTTGGGATTTTTCTATAAAAGCATGTAAATCAAGAAATCAGTTTCACGCAAATAATATTAAACAAGATCAAACTCAGGCTGGGGAACAAAGGCAAAGCCTTTTCCAATTCTTATTGTTAGTCACACATGCAAGCACATTTTGGATTGGGACATGGGAGTGTTGGGAATGAGCCGATTGATGTGTTTTTTTAAAAATCATATGCAAATGTGACATTCACCTCTGTAAAGTGTTTGTCGGGACTCCAAACAGCTACCAGCTATACATACCCTAGTAAGCAGATAACTCATGAGACACTCCTATCACACACTGATCAAATGTTGTGAAAGAGAAAGGTCGAAAAAAGCTATGGAGGAGACAAAGAAAGTGACAGAAGCGCCCTGAAAACAATGAACAAGGGAGGGCGAGAATAAAAGGGATAGAAGAAAGAGAGAAGGAGAAAGAATGCGAGGGTTAAGCGAAACCCATGTGGGAAAGAAGAAAAATGACAAGAGAAATAAAAAATAAGCAATAGGCAAGCACGAAAGGAAAAAGTAGAAGTAGAGTTCTTCTCTGTTGTTCTTTCAGAGAAAGAACAACAGTGAAAGTATTGGGGGAAAAGAGCATTATTAAAAGGGAGAGTGATGTTCGCGAAAAGGAAAGGAGAGAAGAAAAATGAAGAAAAAATGGAGTAGAAACAGGAATTGGGAGAAGAAAAATACATTTTAAGAAAGAAAGAAGAAGAAAGAGGAAGGGAGAGAAGATCAAGGACAAACAGAGAAGAAAAGTAGAACGTGGGAGAAGGAAAAAAGAGAAAGAGATAGAACATGAGATGGACAATCACTACAAAAAATGTATGAGAAGCTATAAAACAGCGAAAGAATAATTAATGACAAAATCAAAATAGGAGAAAGAGAAAAAGGAAAAAGAGAAATAATGAGAAGCTCGAGAGGGATGTGAACATTTGAAAGGAGATAAAATCATGGAGAAAGAGAGAAATGAAAAAGGAGAGAATGAGAATTGTTTTGATTAAATGCACTCTCTGCCCGTTTTTGAATGGTTTCGCCCACAAGCAAATATTGTATAATTCTTTAAAAGCTCACACTACTGCTACAATTGACTCAGGGCAATCAAAACCAGATCAGGTATAGTCAAGTAAAGTAATGTAACTAGTTTATTGCCATCATACTGGCCCAAACTGCGTTAGCATGTAAGTAATGTGTGTGCGAGAGTAAGAGTGAGAGAGAGAGAGAGAGAGACAGGGAGACAATTACCATAGTTGTACATCTTTGATACATAAAAAAGAGTCTTCACGATTTTTTATTCATGTTTTACAAGCTCCTGCAGCAAAAAACTGAATGACTTTTTACTCTCTCCAACTTTCCTTACAAACTAATTTACAGGCAGATATTATTACTTACTTTAATGACAACTTCTGAGGATCTCGTGCGAGTGTAAAAGAGCAGTCAATGGAAAGGCACACGTTGAGCACATTATGGCAGGCAGAAAGTAAAAGTTGTTTGGCTTTTTAAACTATTTTTTGATTGATGTACTACTACGCATTTGTTAGCATAAACTAATTATTAATCGCAAGTATTATATAACATCAAATCCATGTCCCCTGATTTACGCTCTTGCGTGTGTCTGCCTCCGTAATATTATACGTATGTATATAGGTAACGGTAAGTACATTATCTACTCGTTTTTTTTTTTGCACATTACTGAGAGCATTTTTGTTTAATATTACACACGAATCCTTTTGAGACAATGATGACATGCCCTTTCATGCCTTTACCTTTGCACCTTCTCCATCGTCTCGCAGGGGTGAAATTCTCGTCCATCTTTCCAAAGATCGTATGGGTCCGTCTAAATCTAAATATTCTCCCTCCGTATAAATATGACCCCACCAAGGCTCGTAGATCTCACTACAATTCCACAGCTCCTAAGAGAAGGGAATAAGGATCAAAGGGATAGCATAATTGCTTCTCAAATTAAAAAAAAAATCCATTTTTTTTGTCAACGGCAGTTTAAAAAAATAAAAAGGTAAAGGTCTAAAAGCCAGAATTTTACGTTTTTTTACGGCCTTTGTTCTGGCAAGTAATTCATCTCTTGATACAATTTATTTTAAAATTAAAGTCAATTGCATCAAGATTTTGAAGAAAAGTGTCTAAGAGTGTCCATAACTAGAGACTTTTTTGTTTTTTGCACAGACACAATGCTTTCTCGCAAAGTGAGCATCGCTTTCCTTTTGGGAAGTCTTTACTTGACGGTGGCTTCGGCTGGAGTGATTGCCGGGTATGCGGCCCCTGCCGTCATTTCTGCCGGATTACCTCTTGCCCAAGCGGCTCCAGGCCCAGCTCATGTGGTCAACCCTTTGAGTGTGGCCTTACCCGCGGATCCCTTGGTCCTTTCTTCCCCGGCGGAGGTCCCTTATAGTGCCTTGGCCTACCACGCGCCCGTCTACCACGCCGCTCCTGCCATCGTCGCCGCTGCCCATCCAGTGGCTGCTGTCTCCTATGCCGCTCCAGCCATTTCCTCCGTTGTCGGGTAAATTTTTAATTTTTTTCTCGAACTTGGATTCCCTCCTCCATTCAGGGATTTTACTTTATTTTTAGGGGTAGTAAATGTGAGTCGTTTAGACAGTAAAAATAAATGCTTTGTGATCAAAGAATTTTGAACCAATTTTGAACAAAAAGCTTTTCAACCAGCCAAGCTTGTTGTTATATTTATACTCCATTCTCTGTTCCAGCATAAAATAAAAATAAGATTCGTATAATTTAAAAGGAAGGATTGCGGAAGAATTTCGGAATGGATTCACAAGTTTCTGCTTTGTTGACTGAAATTGCGTTTTTACTTATTTTTAGATATGCGGGATACGCCAAGTAAATCCGTGGGGATTACATCTCATTCTTTATAGCAGTTCAAACAATATTTCAAAATATATGTATTTCTTTTCACCTTTTTTTTTTTTTTGAGCACCGTTTATCCGCGTGTCTTCTTCATGGGAGGAATAAATTATATTTTTATACATTATGTGTGTGATTTTCGAAGATATTTGTGTCAATAAATGTGATAAAAAAATGATTATGGGTTCTCATCCAATTTATTTTCTCTCTCTCGTCGAGATAAGTATTTAGTGCATGTACGATTTTCAAAATCGTAATATTATATGGGTGAGCAAACTAATAATATACATAATAATAACATAATAAGAATACGCATAATATGCTTACATAACACAGAAAATACAGTGTGTAGGCTTTCAGACAGGACAAGCAAGACTGTTTTTTCCATTGATGTCATAACTTTTGCCTTTTTATGACTCACGAATGTAACTCACTAATTAATTAGCACCAGTGCTGTGTATTTGCATTTTTTTAATACTCCAAAGTGTTTACACCGCGTCGATTTCAACGGCTATACCCTTTTTATGGCTTTTATGTAATAGCAGTCATTAGAATAATTTTCCCCAGTGAGATTCCAACGATACAAACTGTTTCACGTTTTTCACGCTACTTTCCCTCTACATATTTTGTCTCTGGAGAATTACCTTAGTTTTTTCCCTCCTCACGCTCCCTCTGTGCCTCCCTTGTGAAGCTCATTTTTCACTCTCCGTGCTTTCTTTGTTCTCTCTCGCTCTCGCTTCCATATGTTTTCTCTCTCTCATCTGCTTCCTTTCTCGCTCTTCTCTTTCTGCGTCTCCTTTATCCTCGTTTTATCTCTCCTATCATGTTTTCTCTCCCTTTATTTATTTTTCTCCCTTCTTTCTTTCTCTCTCTCTCTCTCTCGTACAATTTTTCTGTATTTCCTTTTTACTTTCTCTCTCCAAAAATTTATCAGACTTTCCTCTCTGTTTCTCTATATCTCCTATACAATTTTTCCCGTCTTTCCTGCCTCTCTCCTACCTTTTTCATGCCACTCCCATTTCCCCTCGCTCTCTCCTCTTCCCTTTTTTTTTTTCGCTCCCATGCATTTTTTCTGGTCCGTCCGATTTGTCTCTCATCTTTCCTCTCAGTGAATTCAGCCTTTCCATCTTCTTTCTCCATCGCTGCGTAACCGTTTTTCGCATGTGATAGCACTCCTTTTGGCCTCTCTGCCCCTCTCCATACGCTCTGTTGGCTTGTTTTTCAGTTGTTCAGTTGTTCCTCTTTTAGCATGTTTCCTCGCTCTATGGTCGCACAGCTGATTGTGAGTGTGAGTTGTGTGAGTCTTCTTTGAGCTCCTTCACTCCCCTCCTCATTTTTTGCTAGTGCTCACAGGCTCACACTCGCGTTGGTCCTCCGATTCTTCCCCCCTCTCTGTATTTCGTCCTTTTTCACGCAGTATTCCCATTATTTTATTTCGATCAATGTGTATGCCAGTATGCCTCCAAGCCTTCATCTGCTACTATTCTATTAACCCTGTAGATTTCTCCCGTTCTCACTCTTTCCAGCTCCATTCCTTTTGAGAAAAAAAACAACAAATTCATGTTTCTGCGATGTGGCTACCGTGCCACGAGCCACGACATTACGTGGTACGAATACCTACACCTATGCAACATGCAACTATGCACCTAATGCACACTAGCACTGTAGCACTAGCACAAGCACATCCATTGAGATTAACTTTGATTGATAAAATAATTGCCATTGATACTATGGTAACGAAAAGGATCGTTTTTTCTTTGAATTATTAATACACATATTATACATGTCACGATGTCACACAGAAAAAAAAAGTGAGCATTTATAACAACTGCCTTCTGGCTCTGGAATTACAATTGTCACAGTCAATCTCTAATTTGCTACTAAAAGCAAACGTTACTTGAACAATGAACATGAACAATATGAACATAATGTACTACACCGTTACTGTAAGAGTCGAGCGTCGAGCACTAGCATAACGGAGAGAATTGTTTCGAAAATCAAAATGCTTATCAAATACATGTCAATATTAAACAACTAAATAGGCATTTTGAAGTGAAGGATAAAATAATGTGTTTGAAAACATAACATAGGCCTGAAAAAGACTACTCCTCGTATCCCACTTCTTCCCTCTAGAGCAAGAGCAAAAAACCTAACCAAAGGGGCTGAGGTGCAGAGAAGTGGTGTTTTTTTAATTGATTTGAACCTTTCGTCCATGTTATACAAATAGAATAGGGATAATGGATGTGGTTGAAAGAAAGTTAAATGGATCTTACACGACCCCTACAAAGGAAGAGTTGGCTTGTCCATCTCAAGCATCCTCGCAGAATACGAGCACCCTCTGCACGGACACTGACACGGACACGGACAAAGCCATTTACAATGACTCGAGCAGCCGAGTTTTAGATTCGGACGAATCCACGGCCACGTCACCTGGCAGCTCCAATGACAGTGATAATTTCAAGTCAGAGCCCGTGCCCCAATTAGCTGAACGAGAAACGTCAGACAGTAGTCAGTCCGACTACCAAGATTTGTTTGAGCTGGATAATGTCTCGGGTAATGGGTCCGAGTGCTTGGACATGGACCAGATCGAACGGATTCGGGAGGACATCACATACACGGAAGATGAGGGTCAAGATGAGGAACTATTCAAGGACGATGAAGAAA
This sequence comes from Disparrhopalites patrizii, assembly GCA_034698585.1. Taxonomy (NCBI): domain Eukaryota; kingdom Metazoa; phylum Arthropoda; class Collembola; order Symphypleona; family Sminthuridae; genus Disparrhopalites; species Disparrhopalites patrizii. Next base: position 11,448 of record JAQGBT010000781.1, on the reverse strand, counting down.
GCTCCTCTGACGTGGAAGATGGTAAGAGCTTTGGATGTGAAATACAGGGATTAACTAAAGCAAATAAAAATGGAATTAATGAGGACCTCATTATTGTAGCTCTTAATCATTGCTACTGAATTTACAGAGCAGGCAAGATGGGATCGTATTTCCAGAACAGTTCGGAAGATGAAGATGCTACTAATGAAATATCCACGATTTGCCAGTCGAGTTGGAAATAATAATAGTGAGGGTGCCAGAATATTATTGTTGTACACAGGAAAAGTAAAAATAAACAGGACCCAATTACAGAAAAATTCCTATCATTTCTGACATGTATTGTGACATTTATTTTTTAGTTATCACGTCCATGCATGCGATGATGGATACGCTGGAGGATAAACCCACGGGGGAAAAGCCCACCGCTCTCGACTTGAAGATGGTGGAGGAGCAAATGGAGAATTTCAAGGCGTGTCTATTTGCAGGAATTGAGCAAGATTTGGAAAAATGGAAGTCACGGAAAAAGAGTTTCAGGCATTTCCTATTCCAAACTTTTGCCATCATTGCTCTCTTCCTTACCGCCGCCTTTGGCACTGCCTTATTTTCATAAAGAATTGCGGACCTTTCGTTTTTCATTGTCATCTCACACGGATTTTTCTGTTCGTTTCAGATTCCTCAAAAATGTTGTGATTTACGCTAAGTTTTTCTCATTAGCATGCACTCAATTATCTCTTTTTATTTATTATTAAAGTTTCAAACTCCAACTTATCGATCAGACGTTGTTTAAATACAAAGTACAATGTTGTATCGTTATATGTACAAGTAGTACAAGTAAGGCAGTAAACTGTGACAATAAGCCTCAACAACTTTCAATGCCCAATGTCCATGGTCTCAAATGGCACACCAATTTTGATTTTGGCAGCATTTCTCCATTTCGTGTTCACCCGTTTCTATTGTAATAAAATCGTTATATTTCAGGAAAATTAAAATACGGAGTGCAAAGTGCAACGTCACTCTTCAGTCTAGACTAACAATCCTAACTTCGTTGACGATTTTACAATATTACCATTTGTTTATTAGTACGACGTATTAGTATTCGCGTGGGCTAATTCAATTTCCTCGTCTTTCCGCTTCAGCAATATCGACATTTCGACATCAGCAAAAAATATAGGATACTATGTCAGTCGGTAGGCCTAATCTAGACAGTCCAGCATTCCTACCTTTGTTTATTTAATCTAATATTCCTTTAACGTCAAAGTTAATAATTAGCAATGCAACAATTTTTAAAAAACTTGCAAGAAAATACGGGTACATGAGTAAAATAATGAGTATCATGATTGACTGCTTTAAGGAACGTTACCCTGATAGCTACAACTCTAGTAAGGATTTAAAGCATCAGCATAATTATTTTCCCGAAAATCAAAAAAAAAAAAATCCAGGGATTCAACTTTCTCCAAGATGGATGGATGGGTGGGTGAAAGTAGGAAGATGATGAAAGGCTGCACCTTTTTTTTGTTGTTGCAAGGAATGGTGAAAGTTTGCAGATTCCCTGCCCCAAAAAGTCCCCGAGAGAGGAGAGGAAGAGGGGATTTCTCTCCTTTTCAGCACATATAGCTATACATGCGTATGAAATTGCAAAAAACTGGGGGGAAGGATGGGAGACCCTGCAAAAACGACGTTCCCATCTCCACGTTTATTTACGAAACGAAGCTATATATACATGACGTGCCAACAAACATTTTACACCCCCTTATTCTAAGACCCTACAATGCTAAAGAAGTCCAAACATTTATTTATTTTACAGAATTTTATTGCGAATCTAGAAAAAAAATCACCCGATCCGACCGCCTCAGAAATGACATGGCAGTTTTTCAAAAAAAAAAAAAAATCAGAAATTTAGTTTCCGATAAAATTGAGATTTTGATTTTGTTCCACAACCTGAAAACAAGAACAAGTGTGATTTCAGGACAGAAATGGTGACTTTAAGAAAAATCCTCCGTTTAGTTCGAAGAGGAATTGACGAGTTGTGACCACGACAAGTTAAAAGATGAGTTTTATATTAAATCGATATTCTATTCTGCCTCTAGGGGACAAAATAACTTTATACAACCTACTGCTAGCATAATATTTAATCGCTACTTATGTAAACACATGTTTGGATAGTTAAGATAAAATAAATAAATCATAGATATCCATTTTGCCAATAAGTTGCTTTTCGTAATTTTTAAGGCATTCCTTAATTTAAACATGACTTTTGTTTCCAATGTTTTAAATGATAATAAAAACATATTTTAATATATTCACTTCGTCCAAAATTCTTAGTTTTGAACTCCGCGCGGAAAACTTGCCATAACTCCTTCAATTTGCTGAACATCTCTTTTTGTCTTTAAATCCACAATAAAATTCAGCAAAAAAGCACGCTTCTTCCGCTTTGCACGGTTGAGGGAACACAAACATTTTGTTCACGTAGAATGAAGCAAAAATTCAATTTTGACGAAAATATTTTGAGATTATCTTCTATTTTGAGATTAACTTTTTTTTTTTTTTTTTTTACTTTTTTCAAAAAACCGCAACGACTTGACCAAAAACTGGGTGGAATCAAAACGAAATATTTGTCCCATAGATCTGCGATCAAATGCTACATGGAATACAGGTTTGCGTTGTTCCCTAGCATTGTTTGGTCATAAAAAAAAATGTTTTTTTGGGGGTATAAAATGTTTCTTGTCACCCTGTACATATATATACTGAACATACGATATGGGAAGGAAGCTATTAATATGAAGCTATATACATTGTTATAGGAAGAGGGAAAGTCGAGGAAGGACACATTCATCGGACTTTCTCCGCAAAAGACATGTGCCATAAAGGCTTTTTCTTCGGGTTCGTCGGTGGGGGGGGGCAGCCGAGGAGGGCTTACGAGGAGGAGAAAGCACGGAGAAAGTCGGAAAATCGAAGGGGGCACTTCCATTCCCATTTATCACACGGCCTCCTATATACACACACCTGCCTTCCACTGCTCCTTCCTCGATTTCTCCCCCTCTTCACAAGAAAAATAAATAAGTCTATAATTACCTTCGAAAATTAATCACACACATTTAAAACCCCCAATTTTTTAAAGGTCATTAAAGATTCGGGAAACTACTTGGTGACCAATAATTTTAGCTGTTGTTGGAAAAAAAAGGCAAATATTCCTTATAACATACACGTAAGTACATATATGTTTTTTTCCCCTCTATAAGGATATCAGCCATCTTGCTCAAGTGCGTCTCTTTCAACTCGGCGCAGTGTAGATTTTACTCGAGAGAGAGACTAGAGAGGAGGAGAGACAGAGAGAGAGAGAAAGAAAGAGAGAGAGAGAGAACGAGAGAGAGAGAGAAAGAGAGAGAAGACATTTTTCAATTCGGACAAAATCACGGAATTTAGGTATCAACTATCTCCGACGCAATTCCTGAATTTAAAGGAAGACATTTTTTTTTCACCAGGTTTTTGAAAACTTCAAACATCATTTGATTTATGAGACTTGGTGATTTTCCAACACACGGGACTTTATTATAATATCAACTGAACTGAAGGTAAGCACAGCGTACATCATTTTGATGAGATTTTTTTAGTCTTTTGATTATACTCATTTATAGAATAATTTCCCTGGTTGGTCATAGAAATCTAGATTTTTATCGACGTTGACGCAATGACAGTTTTGGAAGGGGAAAAAATGGGATTATTTATTTATCAAACCAGAGGAAAAATCCGAAGACTAATGTCTTGAATCAGTATAAAAGGAATGACAGTCTGGGATCGAAGTTAGTATTCAAGTTGAAATTAATGTATTAGAGCTGAGACCACGAAACAAGATTTTAGTTTCAGTTTTTTAGTTTTCCGAGACAGCCAGTGCCACGGGTAACTCTTTTTTCGTTTCCATTTTTGCTACATGTAAACATACAGTCATAATTTTCAGAGGTGGTTGATCTCTGTTTCTTGGTGATAGCTAACTAATTGTTGATATTTTACTGCATTTAACAGCTCTTTTAACTTGTGTCTAGTTGACTATTTGCACATGATCCTCAAAGACAGTTGCAAAAAGATTTTGATTCTTTTCATATAATGAAGTTTTGTTGAAAGCTGTTTGGAGCGTGGCTATATAGATATTATGAATGAGGGTACTGTGCATGAATGAGACTTATGTTTGTCGAATGTTTGTTGGCAGGTTTGTCATGACCTAATGTATTTGACCAGACTGAAATCAATGTGGCAGAAGTGAAGAAACTATATAAGTGACTGGAAGATATACACACATCAGCGTGAGTTCGTTATGCTTTTAATAGGTTTTGTTACGAGTTGAGCTTAAGCTATGAGTGATTCTTCACTATTTAGATTTACATGGGGTTGGATTGTATTGTAAAGGCAACATTTCGGTATCCATCATTCTTTAGGCTTGTGTGAATCAATAATCAATATAGATTGCATAATAATTGCATCAACTTGAGTTGTTCAGTAATTCGATGATTTATTCAAATTATAATACGTATACCTGTGTGCATATTGTAGTGTATACTGTTTGTGAGTGAACCAATGACTTGGTATACCTATATATATACCTATACCTATTAAAACTCCCTTATTACATCTGCATCTTCTGTGCATTGATTCAGTCGACGTTGCTATTGTTCATATTTTTAGGTGTACTTATAGGGATAGCTCCAGCTCCAGGATAGATTTGTGTCTTTGTGTGGTACTTACGTTTAGTTAGTAATTGTTTTCCCATTTCTCTGTTTAAATTCTTACCTATACATACTCATGCTGTAGAATGAAATTGGAGGAATTCTAATTGGACCAAAGTTTACTTCAAATTATTGTAGACCGTAGGCAGTAGACACTTAACTTACCTATAACTTATAACTGAAAGCACCTAATAACAATAAAGACTAGGTGAAGGTTGAAGGTGAATAGAAGATTTAAGAACAAGTGATCGTTGGACTTTGGAAGTTATAAAAATAAATATTCGAAAGGTAGAACAAATGTAAAGAAATGTTGCTGTAATTTTAAAATATGATTCTCATAATTTCCATGGGGACACTTTCACGCATATGTGATACACGTTATGGATCATGATATTCTCTTTCTCACTAACCAAGTAAGGTTTTGCCTTGTAATAGTGTAATATGACTTTGCATTTGGTCTAAAAAGAATAGTGCTTGCAAATCGCAATCTTTACATGAATAGCTGACTGACGGAAATTCGGCGGCGAGCGATAAGTAAATCGCTTGCACCGCTGCTATGAAGCGGAGGCGAGGGTTTTATTTTAAAGTAAAGTTTGTAAATCAAAATGCTCAAATCTGCCTTGCTTGGGTTGTTGTTGTCAATGCCAATTTAATGAATATTATTGCAAATTGCAACCCCAGAATCGTAAATAGAATTAAAAATTTGTTCCATTATTCTGTTTTTTATGTACACTAGTTCTGCAATTCTGCATACGGCTTTATAGCAACAGGGAATTGAATTTTTTGTTGGCTGATGCAGCACAACATAATAGTATCAGTGATTACATAATTAATAATTATGTACATATAACACTCAGGTTACTCAGGTATTTACACTTACACCAACACGTCGACACGTGCCCTTAATCAATTCAAAAGATTGCATAATGGAAATTGTTTTTTAGTTGTCCAGAAGGAAACTTGGTGAAGAACACGAAGATATACGAAGAATCGAAATCGGGCCTATTCCACTCGCATCAAGTGATGTCATCTAGTTTATTGACCTGACGCAATGGTATATAATACATAGTAAACTGGAGACCCATAATGTTCTCGGAGAATTCGGGAAATTCCTTGTGAGTGGTCCATGCTGCGGGGCTGAAAGTTTTATGATTCAAGGTAGTGTCTGGATTATATAGAAAAGCTTGGACAAGCTGTCCTATTATCGGCAGCTAGATAAGCTGTAGCTCGTTGTGACACCCAGGTTTCTCTGATTCTTATGGGGTACTTCGTATAATTTGGAATGAGCAACTGATTAGTCGAAACAAAAACAAAAAAAGATTCAGAATGAGTTGTCCCGCATCTACTAGCAACAGTAACGGTCAAACTACATATGCAAGTCTTGATGACCCAGAAGTAACGCTGTATGCTCGAAGCAAGGTACAGACAGGATGGCAAGAAAAAATGCCTGTTGGAATTGGATTTGTGAACATGGGAAATACATGTTATGTGAATGCGACCCTACAAACGTTGTTACACATACCTGCGTTCGTCAATTGGCTTCTAAGTGATAATGAGCATCGGAATATGTGTCGAAATAAAAACAATAATCAGCAACAAAGTAGCTGCACTATATGCCCAATGGCTACAATTGTTTACGAATCCTATTTCAGAAGCCAAGAACCTATTCGACCGGCTGTGATATTTTCAAAGATGCACCGTAAGTAATTAACATCATGAACTTGTATTTTTTTGCGATGGTTTTCGAAAAAAAGGTAATAATGTGTATTCTTTGATTTGTAAATGATGACGCAGTTATAGGTAAAAATTTCATTAACGGACGCCAGGAAGATGCCCATGAGTTTTTCAGACTGCTGCTAGAATCCATGGAATTCTCCTACCTGAATGTTGCCAATGGCCACAAATTAGACAGTCGTTCTAAAGAGACTACACCAGTCACTCAAATTTTCGGAGGTTACTATCGCGATGAAGGTATGTATATACATACATTACTTATTTTATGTTTATAAAATTACTTTCCCTACAGTTGACTCATGTAACTTTGATCATGATATAAAAAAATATTCTGTTTGGATTTCAGTTACTTGTTTAAACTGCAAGACCGTTTCCACTACATTCCATCCCCAAGCAGAGCTACAACTAGATATACGAAACGTAAAAAGTATTGAAGAGGGTATTACACTGCATTTCAGAAGAGAGCAACTGGAAACCAACGACTATAGGTGTGAAAAATGTGGCACAATGGAGCTTACAACAAAGCAACATTTCCTTGAAACCCCTCCGATCGTATTGTGTGTACAGTTGAAACGGTTTCGTCAACATGGAACTAAAATAACTAAACCAGTTCATATTAACAAATCGTTAAGTCTGAAACCATACATTCATTCGTCTTCAAAATATAGACAGACAGTAAGTTTCTATTTGTGACAATCTACAAAAACGGTTGTATGTCTATCTACATCTAACCTTGGTAGCTGAGTCGTAATACTTTACATTTTGTTCTAGGATGCATCTTACCATTTAGTTGGTTTAATTTCGCATATCGGATCATCTCAAAATTGTGGACATTACACAGCTATTGCAGAAGCACAAAATGGACTGTTTTACCACTTCGACGATGCATATGTTAGTTTAACAAATTTAACGAATACAGCAAATTCGGATGCATACGTTCTGGTGTATGAGATGAACAATCCGAGTAAGTAATTAAACGATTAATGCATACATCAAGTATTTTAACGATCATATAACTGGAAAATTGAAAATGTTTAGCTGGACCTGGAGAAATGCCAAACGCTATGAGAACATCTAATATTATAAGCTCCCGTGAGGTAGTAGCTTCAGCGTACACACGACGGAGTACTTCACGACGTGGGAGAAGATTAACTCCTCCCGGCGAAAACGTGGTATTTATTTATTTATTAACTTTATAGTATTAAATCATTCAACAAAAGCTGATCTCCCATGTCGGATGTGTACATGCAAGGAAGGTTAGTATCAGTAACACAAATACAAATCCAGGAGCCCAATTTGTTACCTTCAGCAACTGAACAGCTACTACCATCATGGGAGATCGAAATATGAAATCAGTTGCCAAATTTTGGTATGCACGCCGAATTATGATAATTTATTACTGAATATTTCTTTAATATTTTCGACTGGAAATATTAACCCTCAGGACCGAGAGCTATTGGCAGAAACAGTAAAGAACATGACAGTTGACGAAATCATTGACAGATATTGCCGTCGCAGAATTGCACTGAACCCAACAGGTATTTGTGGTGTAATTGCTCAAACATTTACTATAAGACTGTTTGTTTTTATGCAACAATTTTTATGTAAAAACCGATATTCTATTACACAGCATTAAGTATAAAGGCCCCAGAAAGTACGGAGGTGATCGATACTTCACAATCTACATCAAAAGCAAGTCCCAGCAACAAGCGAAGGCGGGGTGATAAGGGAAAATACAAAAAGAATGAGGCTGAACAAAAGACAAATAAAGAAGAAAACAAAACTTTTGATAGCGAAGGTGCCGGTCCTAGTACTAGACAGGTAGGAGCTCTTAAACTTTTACTGATTAAACAAATTATTTCTGTCTTAACGACAATAACGCGAATTATGTAATATACTGATTTTTTTCTTCTTGATTTCAGGGGCTGAAGAAAAGAAAAAAATGACTTACACGATATTCCGAAGGATATTTAAAAAGCTGAATTTACACAATTACGTATTTTAACGTATTATAAGATGATAGATTATCATACGATTACCGATTACAGCTTTGATATGTGTGTAAAAGGTATGGGTGCTATTATTCTTTCGTTTTGAGTGTATGTATTTGTAGATCTGATGTGTAAACCAAATAATGATGGTTCTTTATTATTGTTACTTCATGAATAATTGTTTAAGTCGTTATTCCTTCATTCTCATAGTACTACATAATATTTGTTCGTAGGTAAGCACATGGTGATGAAATGATTAGTTGTGTAGCAAAAGAGTAGTGTAAATCAAAGCCTGTATTCGCGGTTTAAACTGTTATGAGTGCGTGATTCGACATGGCAGCAGGGTTTTGTGTAGAAAGCTAACCGGGGTACTGCCTGGGTAAAAAAGTAAATTAAATATTATAATAATGTTAGCGTCAAATAATTGGCCAACCGTTTCTTCTCCCCACACTCTTGAGTCGGACACATTCCCCTAAAATCATGTACTTGATGAAAGTAGCTCTATCGGATTATCAAAAATAAAAAAATATTAGCTAATTAGATGTACATAACGAACATACGTAAAGCGTATATGCGGAGCACATAAAAATTTATACCAATCTATGTATACAAACGTATAACGTACATAAGCATGCCTATATGTAAGCAAATTATTCTACATGTTCTATTCAATTTTAGAAACCCCGTTCGTTGTACAAACCTATATTTGTATTGTACTATATCTCGTCATAAATTAAAAATTGATGGGTCTTGTGAGCAGTGCGGGTATTTCGTGTACGACTGTTCTAACATCGGTACTAAAAACACGAATGCTGTACTTAATTCTAAATGCATGTAAGAATAAAGAGCCTGCTTGATGACAGACTGTAATTATTGTACTGAAAAGCAAAACGGAAAATGTTCCCTCATTTGGTCAATCTCAGCTTGTCAGATGAACCAGCGTTCGGCTTTCACTCATTCGCATGTTTTTAATTTTTATCCAATTTTGTATCGTTTCCGAGATAAAGAATATTATTCATGTAATATGTACATGTATTGGACATTATACACTTGTCCTTCATACAAATATTGCTATCAATCAAAGCTGTTTCTCCTCATCCAAACATCCGTAAATCACAGCTAACGGATAGCAACGGGGTTACTATTACCATATTTCTCAACAGAATATATTAAGCCTACCTGCTGGAGTTCCAGAACTTAAAAACTTGCGTACTTCCTATAAATATACTAATATGGAAATTGCAAATTCTTAATTGCAGCTCTCATATACCTATGTATACATTTGTCAAATTACCCATAAATCATGTTCGCCTGCCATTCCATATACACGTATGTATATTTATGTATTATGGTCCACATGGGGTCAGCAAGTCATGCTAGTTTTCGTTTATTACTTATTTTGTCTCCTAATCCTAATCCTAATACTGGTCTTTACATGAACAGAAACTAATACCCAGTTTCCACCTTTCCACTTTCACACATTTACATCATGGATTTCACCTTCGTCCAATATAGTTATTTTTTATTGGTCGATCGCGTAGAGTACGCGAAAGAAGGGTTTTCTTTACGTCATTAAAAACGCTTAGAAACCAGGTGCTTCGAGACATCGAGACTCGTTCAATCCCAAAAATACATCATGCTTCATGCATACTAATTCACGGACTTTTGCATCACCGGCTGACCCTGAGTCGGTCTCATAATGGGTCACCCGTGCTAGGCCAAGGTTAAGACGGGAATAAATTGAACCCTTGGTGACCTTAGAGGGTGACCTGAGTGCACCAAGAACCCTACAGAATGACCTTATTGCTATTATAATAATATTATGCTAAATAGAGTCAGCTTTACAGGCAATAACCCTTCCAAGGTCATTGTCGTTTCTTGAATGTTTGTTTTTTTTTTGCGTATGAGCAGTTTTTCTGTTACTGAGGGACAGTGAATGACTCATTCCGAAGCATTCTTACAAGGTTTACCCCGTGCGAGTATGCAAGGGGTGAAATTGGACGACCTTGTAATGCGCCAGATTTGAATGCGTAACGTAGAGGAAAAAAAGCTATCTGCCAATCTGCCTCTGCGTCTGCCTCTAAAAACCTACAGGAACCTACAGAGTACAGACAGAGTGCTATAGAAAGATATTATATTATAGCCCTAAAAGCACTACATGGACGTGCAGACTCTGACTCCTGCCGTCCTTTCCTACCATTTATTACCATTAAAACCACAAATTTCTAACGGAATAGCCGGAACTTTTCCCCCCCACTATTTTTAGAAGACTAAAGTATAATAAAAGAAACGACCACGGAGAAAAAAATTCTTTTGTTTGACGTAAAAATTGCCCATTTACAGCGAAAAAGTACTAGAGGAAGATAGTGATAAAACTGATAGAAGAATCAGGTAGAAACTTTTACAGCACTATGCACACGATAACCTTTAGTCACACTCATTGAACCAGACGAAGCCCCTGGAACTGGAACAATCATCATTTCACGAAAATACTAGTTATTTGGGAGTAATACACGACTACAAAAATCTGCCTGGAGAGACATACTTACCCGCTTTTGGCTACATCCGGAAGATGAAGATCTTGTAAATGTTATTTACCTGGTTCATTATTTCTACTTTGAAGACATTTTCAAGATGAGGTAAATCAGTGTGGATTTATGTAATAATGTAGAAATACAGGATATTTTGGGATTTTTTATTTCCTTGCTTTTGTATGCTTTTCCGATATGTCTCACTCATTTCACTGCTAACAGGATTGTGTGTATTATTATGGTAAAAGTGTACATGTACATATGTCGGCGGCAGTGATTTCCGTGTAACTTCAACTAGATTGTGGTTTTAACCGGACTGTTGGGCTGTGATTTTGCGGACAATATCAATACCTATATTTTCTGAGTACAGTAAAACGCGTTTATAAGAACGTAGTTTTAGGTTCAATTATACTGATGTGGAAAAGCGTTTTGATTGATTTGCTATTTGTTTTCATAGGGAAATTCTGACACGTGAATTGCAATTCTGATTCTTAT
>JAQGBT010000780.1:0-42162 GCA_034698585.1 Disparrhopalites patrizii | reverse complement strand
AAAATTAAGAAAGAAAAAACAGAAAAATTAAGAGAGAATAAAGAGAAAAATTAAGAAAGAAAAAACAGAAAAATTAAGAGAGAATAAAGAGAAAAATTAAGAAAGAAAAAACAGAAAAATTAACACAGAGCAGAGAAAAATTAAGAGAGAGCAGAGAAAAATTAAGAAAGAAAAAACAGAAAAATTAAGACAGAGCAGAGAAAAATTAAGAAAGAAAAAACGGAAAAATTAAGACAGAGCAGAGAAAAATTAAGAGAGAGTAGAGAAAAAAGGAGAGACGAAAGAAAAAGAAGAGAAACACTGCAGAAACATGAAACACATTCAAAGCTCAAATATGATATACAAAGTAAAAAAAAACAAAAAGAGCGACATGAGAAGAAAAAAATGGAAAATAGAGAGAAAAGAGAAAGAAAAAGTAGAGAAATGCGAGAAAAAAGGACACAGTAGGAAAAAGTAGCTAGATCAGAGAAGAAAATAGAATGATGAGAAATGAGAAAGAAAAACAGAGAAGACGAAGGGAGAAATAAAAGGGATAAAGGTGCAAATGGGAGTCAAATAAAATAAACATTAGACATATTCTCCCTCCCCCCGGACAAACACATGTAATTAGTGCTCCCCCCTAAAATGTCACATGTGTGCAAAATCCACACGAAATCCCACACACCTGAAGAAAACAACAAAAGGGGTAAAATCCACACCTCCGCCATGAGTCCATAATTGAAGGGGAGGACAAGAGAAGCATATTTTTCGAGTGAAATACTACATCCTTTCCTTCCAATCTCCCTCTCTTTCAAGTATTTTTGCATACTTCACGTTACTCTCTGTATCTCTCTCTTTCTCTCTCTCTCTCTCTCTCTCTCTCTCTCCGTCTGCCTCCTTTCCAACGTGTGTAAATTAGATAAAAGGGGAAACTTTGGAAAGAATGAAAAACTGCAAATATGCACTTCCCCACCAAAATATACGCAGTTAGGATTTCTCTCTCTCTCTCCTTCCATTCCCCACTCACTAGTATAGAGCGTGTATAGAAGCGTATTTCTGGAGGCTATATGTAATATTATTATATAGCACATTTCTATATAAACTCCACAGATAAAAAAAAAAGTTCTCCACCCGTGGAACAAGTCATCTGTGGCGTGAGACGCAAATTCTGCTCTGGGATAGTGAAAGCCTGGTGTAATCTATAGCCTTTTCCCTTTCAATGTCCCTATATACATACATATTATAGGGATATATATATACATACGTGTACATATGTATGTTCACCTTTATCTGCTGAGGGCTTTTGAGGGGCACTGTGCATGTAAGTATATGTACGTCGGTCCCGAGTCATTTTTGCACGCGACTTCCTTCTTGCCCTGTACTATTTTATTGATTTTACCATTGTATTAAAGCTGGATCATCAACCACGGACCGAGATAGAGAGAGAGACAGAAATTGACAGATAAAGGGAGACAGTATGACAACAGAGGCTGAGAGAGAGAGAGAGAAAACAGAGCCGGTGAGGGAGAGAGAGACAAGAAATAGAGAAAGAATGGCGAGGCAGAACGAGGGGCTTTTATAGGGATAGATCAAGAGCGGAGGGTGAAGAAAATTTATGAGATGAAACACAAGTAATAGGCCAAAAAGGGAAAATGGAGAGAAAGTTCTAGACAGAGAAAATAAAAAAATAATGTGCTAAAAATAGAAACGAGAGAAAGAGAAAGCAGGAGGAGAAAACTGAAAGAGGAAGCCGGAAAGAGAGAACATAAAAACAGACAGCAGAAGAAAAAAAGGGAACAGGAGGGGGAGAAAGCGAAAATAGAGAAAATAAAATAAGAGAAACGGAAGGGGAGAAAGCAAAAATGGAGAAAATAAAATAAGAGAAACGGAAGGGGAGAAAGCAAAAATAGAGAAAATAAAATAAGGGAACCAGAAGGGGAGAAAGCAAAAATATAGAGAGACACATATATAGAGAAAAGAGAAAAAAGCCAGAAGAGAGAGAGGAAGAAACCCATAAATATAATAAGGGGAGAGAAAGAGAAAGTCAGAGAGAAAAGTCGGACCGAAAGAAAGTCAAAAACAGGAACAAACAGAGACAGAAAGGCCACAAAGAGAAAACACAGCCAGAAAGTGAGCCCAAAAGACAATTCAGAGACAGAGAGATGAGCCTGAAAAAGAGTAAACAGAGACAAAAAGGCAATCAGACAAAAGAAAACGGACAGCTAAGAAAACCACAAAGAGAGAAAACAGAGAAAAATAAAAGCTTAAATAGAGAAAAACGAAAGTCAGAGAGGGAAGAATTGTAGATGAAGAAAGAGAAGCGGATAGAGAGAGAATAAATGAGAGAGACAATGAAATAAGAGAGAGAGAGAAATGGAAAAAGAGAGAGCGAGAGAAAGGGAAAATGATAGAGAGAGAAAATGAGAGATGGAGAGAAAGGGGAAAAGAAAGAGAAAAAAAGTGAAAAAGAGAGAAAAAAAGAGAGAGAGAGAGAAAGTGAAAAAGAGAGAAAAAAAGAGAGAGAGAGAAAGTGAAAAAGAGAGAAAAAAAGAGAGAGATAGAGAGAAAGGAAAAGAGAGGGAGACCGAGATTTAAGCCATTTAAAGGAGCGTGGAGACTAGCAAATGTGACAAGGGAATTTAGAGGCTCTCGTCAGGATTTACCCGATGGTGAATCATTGCGAATGGGAATTAATCAGAATTTTTCCTTGGGAACGTTAAAAATAGAGGGATAATATTCCTGAAAGAGTTATAAGACAGAAATAGAGTCATTCCATCTCCATACATTAATATATACACATTTGTGCCTATTAATATGTCATACAATCTATTAATATGTCAGGTGGTCGAAAATCCTATGAAAAGGAATCCAGTCATGCAGGGGTTTGTGGTAGGTAACATTAATGGGAAATTACGACAACACGAGAAGGAAATTGGTACACAAGAAATCATTTCACGGAAGCGCAGGGAAGTTAATATGGAAAATTGATATAAAAATAAATAGGAGGGAGTTTCCCGGGCCTCACATAATTGGATGAACATGGAGGAAAAAATAAACTGAAGATACTCAAGCACAACAAATATACAAATAAAAAAGGAAGTATTTCCAAAGCGATTGTTTGTGGGTGAAGATTGAGCCAAAGGCTTCCCTTCTTTCAATGTTGTTTTTCATTTAGTTTCTTCCCACATTCATCCTTTGTCCTTATCTTGCGCATTCTTGCCATACATTGTCGGAGGGTGCGGAGTGAGATCAGAAGGGCAAGGAATTCGAAACTGAGGCGGAGAAATGACTGATGTATAGAACAAGAGAGAAATGAAGACAATCCAGAGGGCACATGTAGAGAAACAGAAGGGCACAATGAGGGCAAAAAAAGGAAATAAAAGGATAGAGAGAGAAAAAAAATACACAAGCCGGAAATAGACAGAGGAATATACTGGCAGAGCATTTTAGAGAGAAAATAAATGAAAGACAAGCAGAGAGAGAGAATGACAAAAATAGAGCAACGTTTAAAGCAGAGAAATGCAAAGCGAGAGAGAGAGAAAGGAAAAAACAGACAGAGAGAGAGAAAAGGAAACAAGGAGGGAGAAAAAAGAAGATGGAGAGAGAAACAAGGAGAAAAAAGAAAGAAATGGGAAGAGAAAGACAAGAGTCGACAGAGGAAAATGGAAAGAAAAAGAGGGAAAAGAAAAGAGGGAGAGAAAAAGGGGGAAAGACAGCGCACGAAAGAAAGAGAACGGGGGACTGACAGAAGCAAAAGTGAAAGACATAAAGAGAGAAAGCGGAAAAGAGAGAAAAGTGAGAAAAGCGAAGAGAGAAAGTAAAGGGAAGACAGATAGAAAAAGAAGACGTCGTCAGAAAAAGGAAGGAAAGTATGTAAAGGAAAGCGAAAAATGCAGAAAAAATGTGAACGAGACAAGTAAAAAGTAGAGAAAGGTTACAAAGGGAGACTGGAAAGAAAGAAAAAAAGAGGAAAATCGAAGGGAAAAGCCAGAGAGAGAGAGAAAGAGGTAAACCGAAGAGAAAAGAGAGAATGTTGCGTGCGAGAAAAAGAAGGAGATTATAGGCGGAGAAGAACGAGAAAGAGAGACAAAGAGAGAGAGAAATGTGGACAGAAAGAGGGAGTGAGTGAGATGCAGAGTGAGAGAAAAAGAGAGAGACATAGAGATAGGGGAGAGAAAGAGAGTCAGTGAGACAGAGAGAGATAGACAAAGCGAGTGAGAGACAAGGAGAGAGAAGAGATAGAGAGAAAAGAGATAGGCAAGAGAGAGAAAAAAAGAGAAGAGAAAGAGAAGAGACAGAGATGGAGAAGAGAGTCAAAGAGAGTGCAAGAGAGAGAAGGAGAGAGAGAAGAGCAGAGAGAGAAATAGAGAGAAAATAGAGAGAAATAGAGAGAAAATAGAGAGAAATAGAGAGAAATAGAGAGAAAAGAGAGAGAAAAGAGAGAGAGAGAGAAAAAGAAGAGAGAGAAAAAAAGAACAGAGAGAGAAATATATATAGAGAGAGGAGATAGTTCATCTGTGCAAGACACCGACAATGGAGAAAGAAAAATGATACGCATCGGATTCCAACTTGCACGTCGAGAGTCTAGTCTTGCTTCAGAAGCCAAAAGGGAATTTAGACATGGCAAGAGAAGAACAATAAGAGTATCTAAAAACGAAAAAAAAAAGAAAGAATGAAACTTGTGATGTCGTGTAGAATTACGCAAGCTCTCCGCTTTCATAAAATATTACAAAACATACACAAATTCAAATGCCAAACTGCATTTACTTTTTTACATTAATACGTATACAATAATATACAATATACATACGCACACATAGAATACGTCATACAGACTTTTCTTGCCATTGAACCTCCTGTTGAGTTGTTTAAGAGAATTTTTTCCGTCGCTCCATTTCCATTGCAATGACATGTCAAAGTAATTCCATTTTCCTTGTAGTACAAATCTTGGGCAGATGTATAATTTTTTTTTCTTCAAATAAATAAATACCCAAGAGATGTAGACGGACTTATGAATGGATATGATTCCACGTGAATGTGACAAGGAACTAAAGATTACATTTGAATGATAAAATTCCCTCTTCGTTTCTAATATAGATGTGTCTGTTACGAGCAGGGCCGGGAACAATGAGGTAGTACAATAATATTGTTGCAAAGATTCTGAACAAGCACGTATGTACAAATAGACATATCTATGTATGTATGTATGTGTAGATATGCCCAAGCTTAAAGGTGCTTTTATTCGACATTTCAAAGTGATTTTTTCTGAGCAGTGGAATGGACCTTTCCGGCGCAGATATATGAATAAGTGTAAAGAGGATGAAATGATTCAGGCATCAAATGGAGTTAGACAAGAGTTAGAGGCACACACAAATGGAAAGGAACGGTGGAAGCCAAAGAAAAATCAAAGAAAAGGAAAGTCGGAAGCCAAAGCAAAATTAAAGAAAGGAAAAACAAAGACAGAAAGAGAGAGAGAGACAGAGAGAATATCCAGAGAAAAAAAGAGATTGGAGCGGCAAAAGAAAAAGTAGAAACCTAACAGAGAAAAGACATGGCAACTGGAGGCAAAAAACTGAATCGAAAATACGACACAGAATCGGGAAATAGATGAAAGAAACTTACAAGAGAAAAAATTGCAAAATTAATTTGAAGAAAGAAACCAAACAAGCTGGTAAGCAATAGTCAAAAGGGACAGAGCGAATAAAAAAAGGAAAGAACCAGAAGTCACCAAATGAATGCAAAAGGAGAAACCCGCACGAACAAAAAGAGTAAATTAATAATAAAAATATAGACAAGAGAAAAAAGCCAACAAATTGAGAAAGAGAGATATCAAATCAATGGAAACGGGTAAAACAGCAAATGAATGAAGAGACAAAACTGCAAAAAATAGAAATAAAACCACAAAAAACATTGCGAAAAAGAAAGCAAAAACAGCAAAATTGAAAAAGAGAAACCAAAAACAGCAAAATTGAAAAAGAGAAAGCAAAAACAGCAAAATTGAGAAAGAGAAAGCTAAAACAGCTAAATTGAAAAAGAGAAAACAAAAACAGCAAAACTGAAAAAGAGAAAGCAAAAATTGAAAAAGAGAAAGCAAAATTGAAAGCAGAAAGCAAAAACAACAAAATTGAAAAAGAGAAAGCAAAATTGGAAAGAGAAAGGAAAAATAGCAAAATTGAAAAAGAGAAAGCAAAATTGGAAAGAGAAAGGAAAAACAGCAAAATTAAAAAAGAAAGCAAAAACAGCAAAATTCAGAAAGAGAAAGGAAAAACAGCAAAATTAAAAAAGAAAGCAAAAACAGCAAAATTCAGAAAGAGAAAGTAGCAGATGAATATGAATAATAATAGAAAGCAGTAAATGAAGACAAAACGAGTGAACACGAAAAATGGAAAAAAAAGAAAGCAGCAAACAAAATGTAGAGAGAAAACAGCAAAAAATTAGAGGAATATAGAGAAAGTAGAAAATAAGAGAAATTCAGAGAAAATTATGAAAGATACAGAGAAAATATAAAAATGAGGAATTACAGAGACAAAAACGAATGGCGAAAGAAAAAACCTAAAAAAGTGGGGAAACATAGAGGAAGCAAAAAATGAATGAAGCCAGTGACAACCTAAAAAACGTGGAGAAACGAATAGAAAGCAAAAACAACATGAATGACGAAAAATAAACCCTAAAATCCAATAAAAACGAAACACATAGAGAAAAAAAAGTGAGAAAAACAACAAATGAATGCTCAAGTGAAGAAAGCAAAAAAAAAAGAAAAAACAAAACGACAAAAGAAGAAAGATCAAGACTGTAAATAAATGACGAAAGAGAAAATAAACGGGGAGAAAACGAGACAAATAAATAGAGAAAGATACAGAAATCCTCAAATAACCGAAGAAATCAAGCGACAATTACAAGTACGAGAAAGGAATCCTTCATAAAAGATCACGGAGATGGACAAACCCAGAAAAGGAA
This sequence comes from Disparrhopalites patrizii, assembly GCA_034698585.1. Lineage (NCBI taxonomy): Eukaryota > Metazoa > Arthropoda > Collembola > Symphypleona > Sminthuridae > Disparrhopalites > Disparrhopalites patrizii. The sequence continues at coordinate 35,226 of JAQGBT010000780.1, read as the reverse complement.
ATAGAGGAGAAAGTGATCAAAGTATAAAAACATATTAAAAGATCGAAATAAGCAAACTCATCAGAGAAAAAAAAGCCAGTACGCTGAAAGTGAAAGAACATCCAAGTAAAGTCACATTGGAATGTTCTATGCGTAATATTTAAAGGGCAAATTCGAGGGGAGGAAATGTGTTTAATTCCACTACACACATGTATAGACATATATATTTTTCCCTACCATAGCAAAATCCAATGGGAATGCAGACAACAAAACACTGTATGATGAGTGTGTAGCAAGTGGGAGTTTAAAGGGATGATGGCATTTTTTTCTCTCTCAGGTTCCCTCTTATCATTTATTATTGTTTCACGGTGATGCTTGTTGTTGCATTCACAAGGAGAGAACTGAAAAAAAAAACAGAGGACGGTTGTAGCCTCCAGCATTGGATCATGGGCATGTCTTCTTAAAAGCTATACATTTTTTTTTGCAACTTTTTATTATCCACCACACCATAGACTCTCTCATTTCTTTGTTCTTTTCCCATCTTCCTTCCTCTCCCTTTTTTTCCTCCATATAAAAAGTCCCATCTTTCCCATCTTCTTCCTCTTTCCCTCTGAAAAAGCTGAGATGGTCGACTCGTCCAGATTTTTCTCATTGTTTGGGCTCCTATCCTCATTGTTACGAGGACTTGGCAACCCTTTTTTTCTCTCTCTCGTATTTCCATTTGCTGTCCATTCAATGGTATTTCATACTATGCCTTTATACATATGTGTACATATGTAGACATATTCTCTCTCTCTCTCTCTGTCTGGTTTATTACATTTCCCCCCTTTTTTACTACGACTTAATACAAAAACATGGGCTTAACCAGGGAATGAGCAGTGCATTCCATTGGTCCTCCCGTCGACAAACGTGTTTTTTGGATCCAACGATTTTTTTTTTGGCTTTATTTATTATTATTATTACACTATTTTGTAATTTTTTTTCTTCAACCAGATAAAACGGATGAGAGAGTGAGGGGAAAGAGGATTTTATTAGAGAAAAATATATAGTTTATTTTCTAATTTATTTTCTTTTTCTAATTTCAAACTGTCTAAATGCAGGGGAATGGAGAAAATCCAAATATATACATTTTAAAATGTGAATTTCTGTACTGACAGAGGCTTCCAGGGAGACCACCAGTTGATTAATTTTGGTTAATCTTGCTTGAAGTTCCTTTAATGGTTAAATATGATTTTCAATTTGTATGCTTATAAATATGCTTGGTTTAATTACAGAAATTTACCACAGGCATCCACTGGTGCAACTGCTTCCAGAATTGATTTGTTGTTGCTTTTAGAATTGGTCCAGAGGCATCTAGAATTTCTATAGTTGCTTCCAGAATTGCTCCCGTGGCTTATGAAATTGCTCCAGTAGCTTTGAGAATTAGTTCAGCTGCTTCCAGAATTGATTTAACTGCCTCCAGAATTCGTGTACCTGCTTCCAGAATTATTTTAGCTGCTTCCAGAATTATTTCAGCTGCTTCCAAAATTATTTTAGCTGGTTCTAGAATTAGTTTAGCTGATTCAATAATTAGTTTAGCTGATTCAATAATTAGTTTAGCTGATTCAATAATTAGTTTAGCTGCCTCCAGAATTATTTTAGCTGCTTTCAGAATAATTTTAGCTGCTTTCTGAATTATTTTAGCTGCTTTCTGAATTATTTTAGCTGCTTCCAGAATTATTTTAACTGCTTCAAAAATTAGTTAAGCTGCTTCCAGAATTATTATAGCTACACTAGAATTGATTTAACTGCTACCAGAATTCGTTTACAAGCTTCTAAAATTAATTGAGCTGCTCCAGAACTAGTTTAGCTGCACCACAATTTATTTAATTTCTTCCAGAATTAGTTTACCCGCTTCTAATATAAGTCAAACGAATCCCAAAAGTAGTTTGATAAATTCCAGAAATAATCCGCTCAATTTTGTCTATAGTTTATTTTTTATTTATATGCATAATTTATATAGTGAGTCAATTTTTCCAGAAATGATTCCCTCCAAAAGTATATACAATATTACAAGACAATTATTTTACTATTTTACGGCGTCCGTAATAAACGTTGCAGTTCCTTATGAGTCATACAACAGAGTATTATTAATGGTAATTCGGGTTGGAAAAAAAAAGTGCTTTCCCCTGAATGGAACTACTCTTTGTTTTTTTTTATAAACGTGGTCCTCCTTGCAAAATAAAACATCTGGAAATCGGTATTTTTTTCGGATGGAAAAAAAAAGTTCAGCATATGTACCCTGGCTAGCAGATACGTTTTCCGTGTATTTAAATACATTTTTTTCATATTTAATTTCCCCTGAAATGAATTTCCTTGTCCTTTTCCCCCTTCACTTTCCCATATTTTCATTGGTGTCCTGCCCCTTTTTTTCTCCAGTTCCGAGACAGAGAAAAAAAAAAGGTATGCATGAGAAACATAAAAGTCACATGTCACAATATATTTTATCGTCCTTCTCCCTATCGCGGGTGCGGAATCAAATCAGATTATGTCCATTTGGCCGTAATGAAAATGAAGCAGGTTCAGTTTTGTTTGTGGTGAAAGTGAGTATTTTTAATTCATACTTGATGGAGAATGGAGATGATCATATTCGATTTATTTTTCCTCCAGCAATGTTATGATTATTTTCTGACATGTTTTCCCAACACATGCAATTCTCTGACTCAATACAGAGCAGGTGTTTGGTAAGAAACCACAGAAAGGGGAAAAAATGCACCGAATGAAAACTTCCAGTTGCTAAATACATGTGCAATGAGAAAAAAACAAACATGATGAGTCATTCATGATAAAAATAAAACTTTTTTTCTCCAGTCAAGGAGAGAAACGACAAAAACAATTTTTTTTGTCATTAATAACCACAACACAAAAGTTTTTATTCATTGTGCTATATAATATTAATATGTATAATAATAATAAACATTTTTTTTTTGTTTTCGCACGTTTCATACAAGTACACATGATCGTCCAAGGTATTTGTATTAGTAAATATTATGTCTTAATAGAACAATCAAAAAAAAAAACACTAGAAACTAGAACATTTTTCCCGTCTATTACTTCTCCCGGGTATTCTTGTGGAGTATAATTTGTTGTTTTTTATTTTTCAAAAATTCCCGGGGCAAAAGAAAAATTAGTCGTGGCAGTTCTATTATATATTGCAATTAGTTTTTTTTTCCAATGTATTTTTTTCCAATACAATGAATACAGGATTTGTTTTTTTATAATAATTTTTATGGGCTTTTAAAGTATCTTCGCGTAAAATCTGATGACAATTTTTTCTCCGTTGACGGACGAAGGAAGAAAAAGCGATGAGTTCATTTCTCTTTTATTTTCCTTCGAAATTGAGGACATATTTTTGGACAATTTTAGCAGAAACCGCGGGTTTTGTTTTAAACAATTTTGTTTGTAATAATTCTAATATTAACAAGTACACACTCACATACATACACAAAGGACCACTCTGGGAGTAAGTGGCAATTATAGTAATACTTGAATATAGTTTGATTTTTTTTCCTTTATTTTTTTAAGAAAAAAATAGAGGCTTTTTTTTACCACACGGCAGTTATAGCAAAATTGACAGCATTCTTAATGCAGAGCAGCTAAATAGCTTTAATCGCATTAAATAACTGACCACACCAAACAGACAAGAATAGTAAGAATTAAGAGTACACAAATTCCGATTTTTAAAACAATTATTTGTTAGCTTATCAGAAGATCCCGGCATTTATTTCATGCCGTAATAATTAAATAGCTTTTTTTTTTAATTTCACCGGGAAATTTTTCGATTTAATTTATCCGTAAACGAATTTACAAAAGAAATAATTTATCTATAGCATTTCCCATTTGGTTTCACTCTTCTCCATGTGGAAATTTAATGTCCAATTTAATACAGTTAAAGAAAACAATTGAAGGGGAAAATATTGTTTTCACAGCGGTAAATAATATTAAGTTAAATTTTTATAATATTAAAAATTATATAGTATTTAAATTTTTTAAATTATAGTATTTTCCTCCCAAAAAGTGAACTCCAACTCAATTTTAACGAATGCGTTTTTAATTATTAAATTTATGTGACAATTTTTATGCTCCGATTGATATATTTCTTGTGTGCAAAAAAAAAAATCCTCCCAAAAAAATGAATCACATTAAAGCCATGTAATATATTTTTTCATCGACAGCAAAAAAAAAAAAATATTACCACAACATAAAACAATGCACCTTTCTTAAAATTTTGAATCTACATAAATTTTTTTTACATACAGAAATAGACGAAGAATTTTATACAATTTTTTTTTTGATTATTTTTGAAATCCCCGTTTTTTAAATTAATACCACCATGAACAACCACAGGGCAAAAAATACATGCCATTTCGATTTCCTTAATACTTTCATCGCCCCACGCAAAACTTCCATGGTACATTTTGTATTTTTTTTCGATTTCAACTACATTTTTGTTTTTCTACATGCAAATACACTGTGTAAATAACGTCCAAATAAAAAAAATTGTACAATTTCAATTAACAGAAGCCCACAATTATTTTTTACAATTTACAATCAATTTTTTTTTTTTGTGATAGTGAACGCAAACACGAAGAAATATGTCTCCTCTTTTTCAATCCATTCCAAATAAAGGTACAGCGATTAAAGAGTGAAAAAAATAACGCTTTAAAAAAAATGATAAAAAGTATATGCGCACATCCTCCCAGACATTATTTCTAGAAAATATTGTACTTTTCTCGCGCAAAACATTACAAAAGGTGCGCAATACATGCACGCTTTTTTTTTTTGGCGCGGTCCGTGCGAGTTTTTTTTTTCGTACAAGATTTTATTTTTGGGTGCTAAATTAATTTTTTAAAAGCTAATTATCATTATTATACATTCCATGGTGACCTCCTGCATATATTGCTGAGTAAACTATGTATGATGGTAAAATTAATTGTAATTAGTAAATATATTTATCCTACGTTAGTACCGAGTCTTCCACCTCTCATTTAATATAGTCTATATACTTTTACTACATCCACAAAAAAATAAAATAATATAACGCTATTCCACTATATGTCAAATTTTTTTTGGGTGAAAAAAAACTTCAAATAAATCCACCAGAATTTTTTCAAGTTATTTTTCATTTTTTAATTTTCGGAGGAGAATCATTCAATACATTTTTCATATTATTATCATTACTTTTATACGTGAATAATTATTATTTTAAATAAAGGAATGCACGCCAATGCATTTTTATGGAAAATTGTTCATTTTGAAAACATTTCCCTTCGGTTAACGATTATTTCTTTCCAAAAATAAATCCTTACTGAGGAAGTAATTAATGCAAGCATACCAAAGTTCATTTTAAATGCGATTATTAATAATTATTCTTATTTAATTTAACTAACTTTGTTATTAATATTTCAATATGTATTTATTTTTAAAAATTCCATGAACATTTTCACGCCTCCAGAAATGATCCATGTTATTTTTTGTCAGTTATCAATTTTCCAAAATGCAATAAAAAGAGGAGTACAAACAACGTGTAAAATTTCCTTTATATATGAATAACCTTTCTTTACTAATAAAGTTGATTAAAACTAGTTCATTAAAAAATTGTACTTTACTTTTTTTGGGCTGCTTTTTCTTTGCGCATAAACAACATGTTATTTTGCTTTTTTGTCTTTCAGTCTCTATCATACAAAAAGGTCGGAGAGCGATTATATTTTGCTAGAATCTATACAAATGTTAAATATATGTATGTATATACCTATGCGTATATAGAAAAATGCTAAAAAATTTTGGTATACAAATAACTTTTATGAGGCTCTTCCGAGTCATCATGGAATCCCCTGAGAAAAACCATGGACCTTTTGTCCCTCACGATCTGGCTGTATTTAAAACCTCTAAAACTAATTTGGAGTAAGAAAAATTATAATTATTGATGATACCATTTTGTATAAGTATTTACGTATATATTTCCTCTGATGTCAATCTGCTATTAAACCTATGGATTAACTTCCCTTGTACAAAGAGGTAGTTCGGAGAAGCAAGTGGAAGATTTGTAAGAAGTGTCATTAATATAACTATCTATATAAAAATTAATATTATTATGATTAGTAATTTCCCTTTTTTTTTATTCCTCTTTCCTTTCTCCGTTAATGAATTTGTCCAGCTCTAAAATAGGAATATTACCCTAAAGATTTTTTAAAAGTTACTGGTGATTTTGAAATTTTTGCCTCGAAAAGTCCTTTTCTGAAAAATGGATATTATATAGGATATTAGCAATAATAAATGAACCAGAAAAAATTACTGTACTCCATCTTCTTAGCCAGGAAAAAAAACACATGGATCAAATTGTCAAATGTTGGAGGTCATCCATTCCATTCTTGTTCACGGGAAATACGAAAATGTTTTTAAAATGAGCCCTGGAAACATCGGAAATGTTCAAAATGGGCACTAATAAAAACTATATGCATCGGCATTTTGAAAAGGCATAGTTTTTCAACGAAAAAAATCCCTTTTAAAAAGTGACGCAGGCCTATAGCTTAACATTATACGGACACTTTTTTTTATATATTTTTTTTTGAAGTATTAATACATAGAATTATTACTATTTTGAGTAAAATTACTGCATTTTTAACTATACTTTACGTGCTTTAGTTTAATGTGCAAATTTTAAGTGCATTTCCCTTTAAGCCTAAAAAAAAGTGTATGTGCCACCGCCTCGCAATAGCACGGCTTCATTTCCGAGGAAATGAAAAAGTCCATCTCTCCAATTTTGAGTTTAAATTTTTTTTCTTAATACATATTTATCTCGCAAAAAAGTTTATATTTGTCCATTTTTTTTCTGCCGCATTTTATAAATATAGGCTATACATCCACTATTAAAATTAATTTTTGTTTCTATTACCATAAAACCATTTGATTTTCCAGTAGTCAACTACCGTCAAAACTCTCGATGTTTTTCCGCTTGTTTTTAAATATAGTATTTTTAGAGAAAAGAACCATACAAGAATGATATCTTTTTCAAAATGTACAATTTTTTCTAAATTTCCACATTATATTTATTAAAATGTCGAATTTCTCGAAGGAATATTTTTGTCAATATTCTCTAGTTAAATTTTCTTCCAAACTTAATATACCGGCCACAAATTTACATTTTTCACCCAATGGTTTTTTTTTTAAGTAAGAATGTTTTTTCTTTTAAATATTTAATAATTTGTCCTAATGTAATTAGTTCTCTATCAGCCTTTCAAGTTTCACATTCACTTTTTTTTTTGGTAATATTACATTATTTTTAATAAAATCCTTTATGTTTTTGAGTAGTCACGATATTTTTAAATTCAACAAGTCATTTCAATAAGTCACTCTAATAATCCTACTAATTAACTTTTGTAGATACGCTTGTATAACTTTTTTTTTTTGTATTTTTAATAGCCTTGTCCAATCCTCCTATTTTCCCAATATAATATAGATACATACATTTATATATACAAAAATCATTCTATAAAGCCTGGCAAATCCACGATTTCCTCCATAAAGCAAACATTTCTTATTTAAAACCATGGTTTTTGGAGATTAATGAGTTACTCCCTTTTAAAGTATGTACATATATAGTTTTATTATTATCAATCAATCCCCATTTATCTCAACCCTTCTAAATTACAACAAAGATATTCTCGAGAGAAGAAACTTTCCAAAAAAATTATACGAGATATTCCGCTCCTTACCGATTTTTTTTTTAGTAATAATAAAATTTTTGGAAAAAATCTGTACAATGTTATAAAATCATCCCTAAAAACATCATCTCGATTAGAAGGTGGCAATTTATGAGCATCCTTTTCCTAATTAGGGCCTCGAAATTTCTTCTAGTTTGGAAAGTATTTTTTTCCAAAAAAAAAACATATTTTCAATGTACAAAGCTTCCTTTTTATCAATTCTTACATCAAAATTTTTACTACATTTTGACTCTTTTTTCCTTTTTCCTTGACAAAATCAACTATTTCTTCCTTTTTTCTACACAAAATCAACAGATTTCTTCCTTTTTCTTGTACAAAACCAACTATTTCTTCCTTTTTCTTGCACAAAATCAACGATTCCTTCCTTTTTCTTGTACAAAACCAACTATTCCTTCCTTTTCCCAGTACAAATTAACCTTCTGCCTTTTTCCTGTACAAGAAAAAAAAAACTCATTTCCCCACAAAACTCCTCATTTCCCCCATTTTCCCTCCCACTACGAAAGCTCGAAGGAAGATCAAGAGGGAGAAAGTCAGGTCTTATCAAATGGAAATTGATTTCCCCCCCCCTTCATCTCCCCCGTTGATTAGAGTCGGAAATTATTTCTCCCAGAAAAAGAACATATAAAATCCGTTTAAGGATTTATACGTGGTTATTTTTGGGAAAATATTCCATATACGAAGGGTAATTAATAAATTTAGGGCCTAAATTATCAATTACGACTTGCAGGCATTACGACTTAATTACGACTTTCTCCCCGCTCTTTTATCATCATCATCATCACGATGTTCCAACTGTACAATTCCAATGGGGTAATTTTTTTTTTTGTGGGGGGAAAAACGTCTTTTTAATAAAATACGAATGTATACAAAAAGTAGAATCATTCGTATATATGTATGTATATCCCTATAAATGAGTTGACATAACTGACATATGAATTCTCCAAACTCACCCCTTCCCTCGCCTTGCTCTGGGCCCACACATTCTCTAATCACATGCCTCATATCTGTATTTATTTAATTTATTTAATAAGAGAACGCTCATTAACTTGTTAAATATCCCGAGCGAGGAATCAGAACCTGGCTCTTTCCATGTTGGCCTTAATTTTTAGAGAAAAATGAATCCTTTTTCGGAATTATTACAAAGCCTGACATGGAAATACACAATTGATTCTTCCCCACCTCGCAATAATCATAATTAACTATAATTATATATCATATGCAAAATCTATCGTTCCAAGGCGGTATCAATCGTTGTCTTTTTGTCTTAATTAATTTTTTTTTTTAGGCTGTCAGATATAATGGAGGGAACTAATTTCTCTGCTAACATTTTTGCGAAGTTGTCCTTTTTTTTGGGGGCGACAAAAAAGGAAACCCGACATTGCATTTCCTAAATGCAATGATAGACGCAGGATCTACAAAAAAATTGTGTCACCCCGTTTTTATTGGCAACTTTTTAAAATCATCTCCTCAATTTTTTTTTAACAAACATTTCTCCAGTGTCGAGAATATAGAAGTTCCTATACAAATGCAAGAGAAAATGCTATTTTTTTTGCATTTGTGGAATTTTTAAAACTTTGCTTGCTTATAATTGCAAATCTTTTGGGGGGAACATCCTGGTATTTCATCCTCTTGTGGTCCTTAAGGCACAAAAACGTCCTTCTCAAAAAGGGAAATTTGTCGGCCTGCCAACCAATAATTCTAAGTCTATGCGACAAGTTTTTTACACGGCAGTTCTTTTACACAGCTTCTATTGAAGGAACAGTCATCACCGACTTCTATAAAGGCAGTCTAGGAGCATTTTATAGCGCCTTATATTTTTCTATACACACAAAAACCATTTTTTTTTGTTTATTTCTTTCGAAGAAAAATTCGGAAAGGAATAAATTTCTTCGTTCGAAAAAAAAAAAAAACCACGCAAATATTCGTAAGTACCATCATTCTTCCCCTCCGGGCTTTTAATCACTAGCACTGAAGGATTCTTTCAATTCGGGCTGTTCTTCTAAACATTTCTTTCTCTCTCCAGCTCGGCTATACACAGCTTAGACAATAAAATGATCTTCCTAATAATAAGCCACATAAATTCCAAAGAAATCCTCTTCATGCTTTTGCTTCCTTTTTTGTAAACTATTCTCGTTTGCACTTCTTTTTTTTTTTATCAATAAAAACAATACAACACATTTCAGTCCCATGCTCGAGATCAAAAAACCTGGACCAATAACAGTTCTCCATTTAAAGCAGTATATTATACCTATCATGATTAATTTTTGTATATTTAACACCCTCTATCTTGTACGGCATCTTTCCCTATTTGGCAGATTTTGAAAATCAATACGAAGACATATGATGGACAATTAATTACAAAAGAAAAAAAGAATATACAATCAAAAACTATAAAGCATCCATGCACCAATATAATCTTAAATTAAAAAATAAACCCCACCCCCCACCCCCATTTTTTCGGGAATACAGGATCGTCCAAAAAATCTATTGGAGACCTTATATACCATTGTGGTTAAAATACTTGGTCAAAAGGATGGAAGTTATTCATCCTTTCGAGGAAATTATGCAACAAGTTTCACAGGGAACTTTTTTTTTTTTGATTAAAGAATTCAGGTTCCATACATTTTTTGGACGACCGCGTAATCTACCAGTGACTTAATTTGATTCCACCTATGGCTATAATATCCGGTGCTATTTACAAAGGACAGGTCACCATTTAAAACCACCAAAAATGTTATTAAAAAGCAATAAACCGAAGGAAAGAATATAAGTCAATAATCATGGGAAATTTTCCATACCCCTTTTAATCATGATTCCAGATGCTTCAATTCATTTTTTTAACCTTTTACCGTTAATGAAAGCTCAGTGTAAAGAGTTATTATATACAATTAAATTCATTTAAAAAAAGTTCATACATAGGAATTCCAAAAAAAATGACGGGGTTCACTTTGAAATGCATCTCGTGATTCCAATCGGAACAATGGTACAAAAAAAAACATCCAAAACAGACCAGACTTCCGTCCGCCCATGTTAGTGATGATTTTTAAATTATTACTTATTACCCTACATTTCTACACCATTATAACCCTTGTATGATTTTTGAATTCCATCCCATTAATTTTTTAAATATCTAGAATCTTGATAGAACAGCAACATGTTTCCAGAGATGAAAACAAAGGATTAGAACGGGCTAATTTTTTTTTTAACGCAATAACACCTACATATACATAAAGTGCAAAAATTGCCAGACATTTTAGGCATATTGTTCCCACACTGAAACTTCCATATCCTTCCACTCCCAATCAGTCCATACACCTGTTTGACAATAGTACAAAAAAATGGGGACATCACCTATTCCGTGTGTGAACACGAACTTTAAAAAAAAAAGAACAAAAGGCAGTGAACCGATAGAGACCACACCATACACAAATGAACCACGCCACCTAAATCATAGCAGGATAGGACGTTTATATAGAACTGACCCCAAATAATAATTAATCCCCTTGATTTAATTCCAAGCACGGCTAGACCGCATAATTTGATTAAAAAGCTATTAAATACCAGAATCATTTTATTGACAGCTCAGTGGAGCCTGTACCAATGACGCCTTTGCAATTCCCAACCAATCCCTCTTTTCGGAACTTCACACTTTGCTACTTTTGTACAAGCTCCTTTGGCTTCCAAATGAATCAATATTCTCTCTTGAAAATGTCATGCTACCAACCAAGAAAGGTATACAACTACAAAGAAAAAATATTATATATAATATAGTAAACTGCTTTATTTGTGTGCACAAATCAAAATTGTAGAATTCTAATAAAAGAACAGGATCAACAATATAAATGAAGTTTGCACAAACGAAAAAAAACAATCATTGATACTATTCTAAATAATATATATATTTTGTGTAAATATAACATAATATATTTTGTAAACCCCACGAAAAATTGACACAAGACCACACGCCTTCACAGCCGTTCATAATCATCAGCATATCATATAACTCATTCTTCACCAAATCAACATATGATGGTTAATTGTTATAACTCCATTATAAAAATAATCTAGATTATTATAGATAAAGTCTCGTACTTTCTCCGTGTCAATATATCTCCGAAAAGAAAAAAAAACCTGGAACAGGACAAAAGAAAAAAAAATAGGTACCCATACGGATCATGGAAGTACCGGGAAAAAAAAGGCAGTACACAATAACAAATAATACTAAAATAAAACATACAAAAATACAAGAAACCATGTGGTAACTTGTGTGTAGTAAAATGTAATACAATTAAATCAACGTTGTATATCTGCATACATCTTGTACTTTTTTTTGCAGATGAAACAAAAAGAAAGAAAACTATTGGAAAGAAAAATGAATACCGATCACCACATCTCATAGTACACTATTAAGCCATAAATCAATTCTAACCGGCATTTTAATACACCTGTCAAGTTTTAATTGGAAGAAGAGCATATCCGAATGTTAAATATTGACTGCTGAGCTGATTAATTAAATTATTGTGTCATATGAATTCGTACCAATGAATTTTTTGTTTACTAACTTATTGTTTATAGTAGTACAGTAAACGGCACAGTCACATTGCTCTCTCTCGGTCTCTTTTTCTCTACTTCAAAAGAACTATTGAATTATTACTTAGGAATTACAAATCTATATAGAAACTACAAAGATAACAAGAGAAAATGTCAGGATGAACGAATTTAGTATTTAATCCTCAGTGCTACTATTATTCATATATTTGTACCATCAAGAGACATTCGCGAATATACCAACCCTGGTACAAATAATTTTTTTTTTTTAAATGTCAGAATCAAAACATTTTATTATGAATGGAAAGCTGTTTTTTTCTAAAAAAAAAAAGTCAAATGAATGTTCCGATGAAATAGTTGTTAACTGATAATAGATAATTCACTTTGATGTTAAGAGCAATAGATCATGTTTTTCTCCATTGCGTGTGTAGCATGTGTATAGATATAGGATAGACATTTTTGGGATGCTTAAAAATAAATGTTACATAATGTATACCTACAGCATTCTTTTAGTACTTCTTAATGTATACGAACAACACGGGGATAATATAATTTGTCAAATAACTATTTGTTGGTTTGGGTCTCTGCCACTGATTTTAGAGTCGGAAGAAAACCAAAAGAACTTTTTATGTATAAAATGATGGTAATTTGGTTTTTGATATCTTCCAAAAAGGCGATATAGTGTGTATAAATATGGTAAATTTGTAGAGCATTGAAGAGTAACGTTAATTATAGAGATGTATAGCAGTAGTATAGTTTAGTGTATGCTATAATGTAACAAACGGAGACTTTTTTTTTCACTTGAAATTACATTTTTGTCTAAGCAAACAAGTGCAATTAACACATCATATTCACCTTGTCAAAGATGGCCGGCAGAGGCTTGGCCAAGTGAAAGTCCACTCGACCACACTTGGGACATCGGGCCGAGTGACTGTACTCGGAGAAGTAGTTCGGCCGCTGCTCGGTCACCTCATGCTGGCAGTTCGTGCACTGTTTAAACAAATCAGAAACAAAAAAAGGGCAAAAAATTAGATTTTAAAAAATGGATATCAGAGCAATCATGTTTTTTTTTTCCAAGTTTTGATTGTCCTATTTGGAATCATGCTAAAAATACTTCCGCCTAGAAAAATATGGACAGGCGACTTTTGATCCTAAAATTGCCCAGGTATAAGTACCTTTATCCTACAAAAACCCAGCTCATAATCAAGCCGATTACAATTACTGCATCGTGACGCTGCACATGCACACGAAATAAGTATTGCAAAAATAACCCAGTTATTTTAGCCATCTTCCTCAAAGAATTTTCACGGTGACTATCAACAAAATTGTGGCAGGTCTTTTCGACAACAAAAACTAAAGTCAGAGGGGGGAAGTATGGGGTATGAAAATACGGTCGACTCACCCTCATGAGTTCATTTCCGGTCTCAAGTGAATCAACGAGCTAACAAACCACTTTGCATCTACGTACTTCCATTAGTGCATTCCCTGACATTAGTCAAGTATATATGGGAATGAGAGTGAATAAAAATTTATGAGAGGCGTGGAGAGGGATGGAGAGTGAGAGTGTGTGTGGAGAGGAGACGAAGAGCAGATCAGAGAGATATAACAAGGTGACAGAGAGAAAGAGAGAGAACGATAGAGAGAGAGAGAGAGAGAGAGAGAGACAGAGAGACGAGAGAAAAAAAAGCGAAAAGAGAAATGAGAGGAGAGCAATAGTTTTGAGAGAAAGAGAGAGAGAGAGAGAGAGAGAGACAGAGGGAGAGGAGGACAAAAGAGAGCATAGGAAGGAAAGGAGAGTAAGAAGACCAGTAAGAGAAAGACAAGTAAGAAGAAAGAGGAAATCATTTTTAAAAAACAGGAAAGAGAGAGAGGGCGAGAGAGACAGGAAGAGCAAACAAGGAGGGTGGCAGGAGTGGCAAAAGGGCCAACAAAAAAAGTTAAAGCAATCAACCATCTGCTCCTTATTAAGGGAACGGGACTTGTGTCAGAAATAAATTAATAATAATAATAAAAATATACTATTTAGAATGTTGAGGAACGACAGTGTCACGAATTGATTCGACGGAAACATTTCTTCCCCCCGGTGTATAATAAGATGCTCCATTTTTCAGTCGTACATACATTACATGAGGTCGAGGAGAACGGAAATATAATAAAGATCAAACATGTACCAAAAATATATACCAGATTCTCTCAACCTTTTATATTTGTATGTACATAGGAACACATTACTTGTAAAGTATGCATCCTGATGCCAAAAAAAAAAAAAGAATCAAAACACATGTAAGTGCATACGCACACACAACTGCAATGAGGAGTGATGTACAAAATGCACTCACAATCAGAGACCAAACTAAACCGACAACAATTCCCACTAAAGAGTCTCCCAATTAGTAAGAATGAGAGTCAACCCACACACACTCTCATACATTGTGCTGGCTAAATTACAAGAGCATGTAACCTCAATTTATTTCTGACAAGTCAAAAAATAGGACCTCCCTCAAAATAACACTTTTGGCCCTTCACTTCAACCACATGCATAATAAATATATTTTCTCTGTTACTCTCATACTCATACAGAATACACACACACACACATATATATATATATATATGTACGTATTACGTACGTGTAAATTCTAAATATTCCCTGGCATGCACGAATTTGCATTTTTGTTTATGCTTTCGAGGATTTAACCATCCTTCCCACACAGAATGTGTATCATGTTTCACGAATCTTGACAATCTTGGTTATTTTCACACCATTTCTTAAATTCCGAGCAATCAACTAATATGTATCTCAACTAATACAAAATCACGCAATTCAAGTGTCTATCTAGTATGGTTTGACGTAATTACGGAAAGTATTTCAACAAATCCGTCCCTAATTAGGGAATGTTTAAATCATAAATTAATGTCGGAAATCATCTCTATATACACACAAAAAAAAAAATTCCAACAATAATATTTTTAACAACAAAATCTTACCGCAAGACGATCTCGGCAGCAAGGCGTAGCAGCGAAGATATCATAAGAGTAACAGGTGCCTAGAACTAATGACGAGCCATCCCATTTTTGCTTGCAGCACCGGCAGTACAAATTCACACTCCAACCCTCCAAACAACTCATGCACACGGCACTCAAGTACAGTATTCGTCCATCCGGCATGTAAGTCTACAAACAATCAAAAAATATCATTACAAAATGTCAAAAGCAAACAATTCACATCGAATCAAATACAGATGTATAAACATTTTGGTGGATCCGCAATGGTCTTGCTTCCATAAATCCACTCTTTTCCTCCAATTTTATCCACACACAAAAAAAAAAACTTCCCCGGTACATTTATTGAATGAAATCCCAAGTGCAAAATTCACTGTCTTTCACAATAACTCTGTAGTAATACTAATCTCTCACAATAACTGGCACTTGTCTATGTATAAAGGTACGACAACTAAAAATATCCCTGCTTCCTTCCTTTGCAAATAGGCAATAAGCACCTACTTACCTACACAGATAGCGAAATCTGGACAGGAGAGACAGCCAACATGATCTTTCCATTTACCAACACGCAGAAAAAGGACATTTACAAAACAACAGCTATAACGATAAGATTCCCAAGAAAAACAGTTCTATAAATACATCCTCAAAATATTCCATGTGTACAGTGTAAATTGGTAAAAAGTCCTTTTAACCCATTTCAAGGAAAACTATATCTAAATGAACGTTCCATGTCAGAGTAATTAGCCCCCACTAATGACATCAGACAACGTGAGAGGAAGAATGATACCGAGCTTAAAAGACTTTATAGGTTATAGAGAGAATCTTGTTTTTTGTTTTCCTTTTCGGAATCCCTTACCTCCACACAAGCGTTGGTGTGTTGCCTCGGCGTGAGGAAGAAGGTGCCGTCAATGAGCGGGTAGCGATCGAAGATGATCAAGTTCGTGTGACACAAGACACAAGAAATCCGATTCGTCTTCGTCGCACACAGAGCTCCCAGGACAAAGTTCCGGGTGTCATCATTCCCGTGTGTCTCATCTTCCATCTGCAAATAAGGAGGAATCCATTGTTTAATAAACAAATGTAAATTATAAAACATTCCATCGTAAACCCCGACTTATACATCCCAAAAAAAAAACTCCCCTTCACAAACCGAGCCAACTTCTGCCGTAATTACGGACATCCAATATAATGTTCTTAAGCATTTGCACTCATTGTAGTATGCAAAAAAAAGTAAACACCTATACAAATATTCAAAATTCTTTAAATTGAAATTTTACGCAGCCCATGACTGAAAAAAAGAGCTTAAAAATGTCTAAGTTTACGTCCAAGTTAAAAATGTCCAAGACTTGACCTTGTCCGTAGAGGAACGATGTAAATAATACATTAACAATCCCACGGGAATTGCCGCACAGTCCCCGTCAAAACAGCCCCCTCTCAAATATCTGTACCATTTTGAATGAGTAGCAAGCATGCTCCAATTGAAATCCACACGTTTCTTCAATTTTTTATCCCATACTTTAGCCCACTATTTGATTTCACATTCATTTTTCATTTTTTCCTCCCAAAAAAAAAAAATCCATTTCGCTCCTTAATTGTATACAAATACCAATCATACAATGCAAACAACAAAAATAATATGCTAAAATATTTAGCCCAATTTCGCATGGGAAAACGTAAAAACATCCGCCATAGTTTGACCATGTGTAAAGTCAGAAAGGATTTTAAGTCAACCAAAGTCCCATTACGGTACACCTAACATTTTCTCTTGTAAACCATTCCATGCCACACACGCCAAACATGAACCAAAAACGTATAGATATTTCCACGAAAATAATCCTCTTTCCATCTATACGCTCTAGCGCTTTACAAAAAAAATGTGGACACTGTGTAACTCCTGTGAGCATCCCATGCAATATTTTATCATACATTCTTCCCTCGAAAACACGCACATGGAGCACAACAAACATCCAAAAAGAGAGTCACAAAATCCATTCAGGATACGATTGAACACATAAAAGACCAAAGAGAAAAATGCAGACAGCTCTTTTTACTATAGTAGCTACTAGCTACATAAAAATCATGAAAGAGAGAGAGAGAGAGAGGAAAGCAAATGCCAGCAATAAAAAGATTACATCAATTTCCATGCGATGCCAACAGAGAGAATATTCCAGAAATAGACAAGAAACGCAAAAAAAAAATGGAACCAACAAAAACTAGGAGTTTCATGCAAGAACTTTCTTTCTATCCCGCATTTCCTCATGGAAATACATGTATACGTGGACAAAAAAAAAAGTCCAACGGGGAGGAAAATACACACAAAGAGCCCAACTTTACGCACTGTCTCCATTTGGTATACGCACATTGCGTAAAAAACACTCTTGTCAGAATGTCTCTCATGGCCAGAGAATCAAGAGAATAGTGAAAGAGCATGCAGGAAAGGTACGCAACTGCATTTACTTTGGTCCTTTTTACGCATCCATATATACCTATAGCTAACTCCAGCAGGAAAACTCGGTTCACAACAGTCGAAAAGTTAGGATTCAGAGAGAGAGAGAGAGAGAGATCCAGCGTGTATGTAATAGGTATAGTTACGCATTTCCCCCGAAAACAGAGAGACGGAGAGAATACCAAGATAGTGAATACATATTATATAGATTCATTTATTCCCCGTCCCGGAACACTTATGCACGACGGCACTCCACGACGTCCATAACAAAAATAACATTCCCATGAGTAGGAGTGGGGGCGGCTTTAATGCATAAACTTTTTCCCCGTGTATCCAAATATATAAAATAAACTAAAGGAGGAAGGGGATAGGGAAAAAGCAAGTGGATGTCGTACATAAAAGGGGTAAAAGGGTGGATTGGGCATGGATAGAGAATACTTTTTTCTCTCTCCATCCACATATTTATACGCACACATGCATGAAACAGGTCCCTTTTTGTACGGACGAACAAAAAAGAAACCATTTTATATCCCTCTTTCATATGTATATATCCAGTAAATATCCCGAATCGATTTTCACACTGTCTCTCTCTCGTTCCGTGTCTCTCTCTCTACTTTGCCTCTGTCGTGTAGCCTGTGGAAAAGTGCGTAGAAAAGTGCGTTTCTCACACAACCCTTCTGGAGTATACGCACATGCATGGCACGTTGGGGGAGGAACACAGAGAGAGAGAGAGAGAGAGAGAGAGAGAGAGAAAGATAGAATGAACTAACATTGGCCCTGAGTGTTGTGTGCGAAGAATTCTCCAAAACAAGACTCTATATATATAGAGTGATATAGAGAGAAAAGTGCTTCCCAAAAATACTCTATATATAGAACATTGCTTGAGCCTGAACTTGGAACCATATTTTAGTCGATCGAAACGGAGAAAGTATTTCATGGTTACAGAGTCAGGGCCTACTTACAAAAAAAAAATAGAATCCATAGACTCACGCACTACTACGACTACCTCCACGCACCATGCCAATGTCAATAGCATGGACTTGAAAACGCCGGCCGTCTCCTGTACATATACATATATACGCACATTTCTCCCGGGTTTCTCTCCCTCTTCCTCCTCCTCCGCCTCCTTCCCTTTCCCTTTCCTCCTTGTAACTCCGGACGACGTCGTAAAAAAAGGGGAAAAGTAAGATATAGAGAGAGAAGGAACTTTTTTTTTTTTTAATATTAATTCAGCCGCCATCAACGCCCTTTTTATTGCTGAGCACGGACTAATAATAAAAAGCCAACTTAAACTATATATAACTTCCACCCGAGACATTTTCAACCCATTCACATCAACAATATCATGGTCGTGAATACACAACTTGCTTCTTTTATTATTCTTTTACCTCCCCCCCCCCACCTACACACCTCTTCCGCTTTGAATGTTATGTGAACGAAATACGTAATGCAATGTGCGTAGGTGTAAGTGTGTACATGTATAGGTATATCCAGGATGATTATACAATAGTTTCCTAACCGACTCCATAGAAACTTAAAAGACGGAGAAAAAGCACAAAATAACGCAATGCGTATATGTGCGTTTAATTATGTGAGAGTCGTTGTTTACGGTGTACGCAATTAATTTTCTCGCACTCAGCCATGCTCTTTTCTTCTCTTTAATTTCTCGTCTCTCTCTCTCTCTCTCTATCTGCATCTCTCCCGAAAACTCCAGCTTTCTCGCTTCCCCTGTCACTATCTGCATCTCTTTCTCTCTCTTTCTACCCTCCGTCTCGCTTTAAATACGTTTGTTACCGTCTCTATCTGTTTACACCAACTTTCTCTTTGTATTGAAGTATCTGTCTCCCTGCATCTATCTCTGAGCATTTTGCTTTTGCTTTCTCTTCTTGCCTTTCTCTCTCTCTTTATGAAACTAGCTTTTGCTTTCTCTTTTTGCCTCTCTCTACCTCTCTTTATGCCGCTTGCTTTCCCACTCTCCTTGTCTCTTTCTCTCTGTCTCGTTCTCTCGTTCACACTTGTTCTCTCTCTCTCTCGTCTCTCTCTTTGAGTCTCGTACTCACTTTCTCTCTCTGTCTCGTTCCCAGTTTTTCTCTCTCTCTCTCTGTATCTCGTTCCCTGTCTCTCTCTCTCAATCCATCTCTGTATTTCCCTTAGTCTTTGCGCCCATTTAGCCCTCTCTCCCTTTCCCTTTACACAACATGGAACTGTCTCCTGTCTCCCTTTATAATCTCTCCTATAGAGCTTTCCAAAATCTCTCCCTGCCTCTCCGTCCTGCTCCATATCTCTCCCCGGATCTCTCTTATGAATTCAATCCAATCACACTTAAAGTCTCTGCCAAACAACTAATTCTCACAAGATGTGGTCCTCCATGCATTACTCCTACTGCTACCCCTACTACATTATACAAAAAAAACACATGGTGGTAGAGGAGGGGAGAGGCGTCAATTTAGATAACAACCTTTCTTTCTTCAATATTCTCTCTCTCTCTCCCCATAAAAACATTAGACATATACCGGCAAAACCCCCCGCCCCCTTCCCACCCCCCAACATACCGGCTTGAATTGAGTACGTCGTGAATCGTCTGCACAAAAAAAAAACATGGGGAAGAACAAAGGGTTGTAAAAAAGAAAATAATAATAAAAAAAAATAGGAAATTTGTACGACATGGGTGATTGTAATAATAAAAGTATACAAAAAGCTTTTTAATAAAAAAAAAAAAAAAACCATATTATATTATATAGTCCTTCATTTCACTGGGAGTCTGGGACAGAATGACTTCATAGTTTTCGAAACACACACACACACACACACGTCCTACATAAGGTCCACGTTGGGAGAATGACAACATAAAAAAATTGTTTTTCTCATAATTCTATTCTCCCTCCCCCGGTTCGTCTTTACAACCCCCCGCCCCTTCCAACACTAAAATATTATAGTTCCTCCCCCTTCCCTATATTGTTTTCTTTTTCAAAGTGAAGGACGTGATAGTGAACTCATAAATTAATGACTTGCTTCCCTTTCTGAATTGAAAATCCCGTGATGAAGCCTTCATAATAAAAAAATATACATACATAATTACATCATACAACCGTGCTAAATACGTATGTTACATCCCGATAAATAACCAAATGGAACCTCCTTTTTTGTAGGAAAATTCCATTGCTTCCCCCGACGTCCAGTGTATACCCGAAAGGGATGAAAGGATTGACTGATCCCATAATTCCATACACTGGGAAATGTTGGCTTTTAGAGAGACGGAGAAAAAATAATAAAACATAGGTGTAGATTATTCAAAAATATGACTTTCTTTTCCCCTCAAGAGACTTTTTAGCTATCTATTGCCACAGAATACCACATGCCACCCAAGGAGTTTTTTTCTCTTTCGGAGTTTGTGTAAACAGAAGAGAAAAAACCGGAAAGTACGCAACATAACTCTATCATCATGTTGTCTGGAGAAAGGAGGGGACGAGAAGGGCTTATATTAGCGAGATACATACGTTTGATTGCATAATCCTCCCAAAAAAAAACAACAAAGAGTACACAGCAGGACGACGCAGGCTTGATTTCCTCTCTGGGAAATATCTACCCGTAATATCGGGGAAAAGAGGGAAATAGAGAGAGAGAGGGAGAAAGATGGAGGCTGTCCGTCAAAACAAACTTGGTGTATATACAAGTTTGAAAGCACACTTAAAATAAAATTACATACACATAATATGTACAACGAGGAGACGACATAAACTTTCACTTTCCCATATCCAACCGCCCTTTTAGTACGTCTGACTAGTCAAAGAGAGAGAGACAGAGACAGAGAGAGAGAGAGAGAGAGAGAGAGAGAGAGAAAGAGACTAAAACTCGGCAGACACTCTCCTTTTTACGAGTCTTTTCTCGGAAATGATTGAAAACAAACGCTGCTGCTGCCAATCCCTCCAATAAACCGGCAGAATACACAGGCGTACATACAACTTCTGCAATCAATGAACCACACCGAATTCATTAACGACCATGCCTTCTACAAAATACCTTCATTATAATTCCCCATTATATCCCTTATATCCATAGCTCCCCCGCGGAGTCCCTTTTTTTTCTTTGAATAGCTAATAAGGACGAAAATAATTTACAAAAAAAAAATAGATTCGTATATATTCGAGGATAAGTAAAATATAATTACGTGGATGGTGTGGAGCTTAGAAAACAACGGCTTTTCACCATACATGTCCCTTTATTATGTATTTTCATGACATTTCACATTTTCCCACCAGGTGTGGAACGTTTTTTTAAGCATATGCATGCATTAGCCCGATCCAATGCTTCAAAAATGAAGGCGGAGAGGGACATTTCCATCATGGTGCGGAGTTACATAATTTTTTTTATCTTTCCCACAGTGACAGATAGAAGAGGGAAGAAGGAGTAGAAAGATTTTTCATCCCCCTCCGTATATATACTTGTATACACACACGGGAGGGTGAAAAAAAATACTGACCTACGAGAAGCTTCTAAGAGCCACGACTAGGCTATGGTAGCGGGGCAACCCCTTTCCTGGTATGTTTACTATCCCTATCTTTTTTTTCTTCCATCCCCTACATTACATTAGGGATGCGTGGTCATACATATGAGGAAAGTTTCCACGGCATCAGAGAGGGCTAGAGAGAGAGAGAGGCAGAATGTTGTGTGCGAGACAAAAGGCACAAACTGACAAAGAGAGACCTAGGTTCGGTTCCCTTCTTTCTCTCTCTCCCTCTTTCCCCTTCCCTCTATGTCACTCTTTGAATCTCTGTTTTTCTCCCTCTGAATGGCATGAAACGTGAAGTGGCACGCATTTGAGGAAGACGTGCAGGGGCAAGTTCGGGAAATGGAGGATGTCAGAGAGAGAGAGAGAGCAACATACATACATTTTACGCAGTACGCACCAACCGTTGAGAGTGAGCTAAAAGAGCGAGATAGAGAGAGAAAGAGAGAGAGAGACAAAATCGAGCTTCTCATTCCAACCATACTTTTTCTTTCCCCCTCCAGAACCTTCCTTTCCACCATTGCCTTCATCATGCCTCAACCAATTCCTTTGGCAAAAGAACCATTGCTCGAGCTAAAACAACAAGGAAGAAGAGAATGAGGGTGTACGAAAGCA
Organism: Disparrhopalites patrizii; assembly: GCA_034698585.1. Classification (NCBI taxonomy): domain Eukaryota; kingdom Metazoa; phylum Arthropoda; class Collembola; order Symphypleona; family Sminthuridae; genus Disparrhopalites; species Disparrhopalites patrizii. The sequence goes on along the minus strand of JAQGBT010000780.1, from coordinate 12,365 downwards.
ACCCTAACCGGGTGTAAGAAAATCCTGGGAAAGAAAGAGCGAGGGGAAGAAAGAAAGAGAGAAGCACTGTAATATCTTGAGAGACGAAGAAGAAAGAACTTCCCCCCGAAAATCGATATATTCGGGGGAAAGTTGTTCCTTCACTCAAAATACGTAAAAAAATACGTATGTATATACATATACCTACATCTTCAACTACCCTCGCCTTCCTCCCTGGCTTCCATTCTATTTCCTCCCTGAGATAATTTCACCCCGAAGAAACGGAAGAATGACAGAGAATATGAGCGTTATGAGATAGAGAGAAATAGAGAGAGCGAGAGAGAGAGAGAGAGAGAAGTATTCTCGACATATACGGGGTGAATACGATAAGGAATGTGCTGATACTATACATTTGTATATATGTATAATAATATCACCCCCTGAAGTAAATGAATATCCGTTTTCTTTATTTTTTTGGCGAACTATATAGAGAGTTTTGAGACATACACCAATGAGCAACCTTTTTTCCCTCCTTTTAAAGACAAGCATTTATTTCCTTTTTTTTTTTTTGACGCAGCACTTTTTCTTGTTATTCTTTTTTCTTTCTGAAGTATTGAATTTCTTTGTCAGTCAGTGCCGCTTCTGACTCCTTTTTTTTCATAACCAATAGGTTCCAAGTACGTTCAATCTATTTCAAGCGCAATAAAACCTCTGGAAGTTTCTCTCTCTCTCTAACACTTTTACTTCCTTTCCTATCCCATGTACATAATAGTTCCTTCCGTTCTTCATTTTAAAAATACGGCGTTTTTTCTAAGTAAATAGTAAAGCTAAAAATGTCCCCGTGTGTTTTTTAAACCTGTCACACTCTCCCTCCCTCCCAACTGTCTCAACGACGCAATTCCCAAAAATTTGACAAGTAAAAAAAACGAAAAAATTGGGGGAAGGAATGTATCAAAGGGAGAGGACGTAAAAAAGCTGCGTAAAAAATAGCAGCTCGGAAGGGAGATAACTGCGCAAAACATGACTGGGGTAAATACACATTTTTGAAAGCGTGGGATAGGTCCTTCATAATGAGGGAGTCACTTTTATCCATCAATGGCGGGAGCACACGCATGTAAATGAGTCAGGCTATAGGTACATTATATATATATATATATATATACATAACATATGTATACACGCACTTTTAAAAATATCCGGAAAAAAAGGAAACCGCGTTTCATGTTCTAGAACTTTTGAAAAAAGCCTGGACAGAAGCTTTCTTTCTAACCCTTCGAAAGTATCGATACCAACAAAAGGGCTAATAGAAAACGTTGAGAAGTTGAGATAGGACCAAAGAGAGGGCCTTTTATATTTATTATGACAACTTTTTATCGTTTTAGCAGTAGTGCGGAGACTACTAAAAGGTACCTTATAACCCTCTCCTTTCCACCCCCTTTCCAATCTCTCTCTCTCTCTTCCTTCCTGCTTACTAACGATCCCACCATGAATGAATATTGTACTACTACTACTACTACTATGGTCGTAGTGCAGGAAAACCACGTTCTACTACGACCATGTCAAAAAAGTACAGAAAAAGGGGATCTCTCTCCTCCCTTTTCGCCTGTCACTCACAGGCATCCCTCCCCAAAACCCCGCCGTCTCCTTCTCCCCCAAAAATTTATTACAAAAACGTTCATTTTCCTGGAATCCCCCATTTATATCAGATTTAGTGAATTAAAAAAAGACGGTACACCAGACAAAATACCAGTTACTGCCAGTTTCCATGCAGGGTTCATCAAAAATTCTTGGAACGGGTGAAAGTGTACGGTGACTCTACCCTAACGCTTTTTTTTTTTGGTGAATTCCTCGGGCAAAAAAAAAGTTATAAAAATAAATGGAAAAGAAAGAGGTTTTCTTTTCCCTTGAAAGGAGTTCCACGTGGACGATTCTTCGGCATTCATTCCACATGCTAAAAGCCGGTGCCCTGCAAGGGCCACTACCGGCTCTATTATTATTACAACAATACCCATAAGAAAAAAATTTTTTTACTCATAATCCTTAAGTTTTAAATAGCAGAATTTAAATCTGACAAAGAATTCAATTATTATTCACATTATCATTGAGCTTGCTCCAATAGAGTCCATGCAGAGAGACTTTGTCCCGGGAAATGAAAGAAAAAATGTATATAGTAAACCGAAGTGGAAAAAAAACAAATCTCAACCCTCGCCTCCCCATGAGCCCTTGATGATGGTAGAACCCTGCCCTTCCTCAATAGCATCAAGGGATGCCAGGGAGAGAGATTCTTGAATGAAATAGGGGGGAAATGAGCCCATCTGCAAGTACCAAAAGCGATCCATGGTGGCAAATAAGGCTCCCCCTAAAAAATTCGTTTCCCCGCAGTACTTTTCCATCATTTTGGATTTAGTTTCGCAAAACAAGGGTGAAAGAGAGAGAGAGAGAAGAAGAAAAAATTCTGGAATAGTATACAGAATGAAAGGGAGATTGAATGAATGGGACACATGCACCCTTCCTTTTTTTCCCTTTCCACGTCACCCCTCGCACTCTACCCCTCTTGACCTACCCCAACCGAGTCCTGGTTCATCCCGCCCTTATTTATAGACAAGGGCAGGGAGAGGGACGGAGGGAGAGTAGTGTGCGAGTACAAGAGGGTGATGAGGCGAGCGAGGGAGAGAGTGACAGAGAGAGAGGGTGAGAGACAGGGAGAGACGGAGAGAGGAATAGAGGGTAAAAGAGAGAGGGATGAAAAGTACAGAGGGTGAAAAACGACCTAGGGACACCAGAGAAACCTCATGCATCTCCTCCCTGGAGCAAGTTCTATTTAATGTGCTACATAATATTTGTTCCATAGCCTTGAAGCCTTGAATTATACATTAGTGTATACATGCACATATACATATATACAAACACACATTTTTCCACCCTCTCAGGCCTGGGAATCATTTTGAGAAAAACAACGTGCTTACTATTCATCCCCCTTCTTTCTCGTATGTGTGAGTGGCACTGATCCATCTTATCTTTCTCCTCGTATCTCTCTTTTCCGTCCTATATACTCCAAAAAGGGGGAAGAAAATGCGTATACGCATAAACGCACGGTACACGTGCACGCACTACTTCGAATACGTTATATCCGCACTTGAATACAGTATTTCGTATATAGCGGATGGAAAAAGCCCCATCGTGTATACCAACGGAACCAAATGTCCTGATACTGGAGAATATACACTGAATAAAGTCCATACACATGCATACATATACTCTTTCATGTAGGCACACACATGTATTGACGGAGTGAGACAGTGAAAACAACCCTCCTCTCACTATTCCTGGGTCATCTTTTTTTTTTTTTTACTATCTTACACTATAGTACATAATATGTATTACACAGTTATACATAATATAAAAAGGGACGAAACGTTCATCTCATAAATATAACCATGCTTTCATTTCCCACCACACACACCATTATTATGTATTATATAAGGCCCAAAATCTTTATACTTGAGTAGGTCTTTTCCCTCCTAATAAACAGCTCAATGCAGGCAAATGCAGGTCTTCTTCACACGTATGTTACACACATAGTACACTGTGTATTGAGTAATACAATACAAAGGAGATTTTTTTTCAATCATAATACATACACACATAATCGTGAACAAACATAAAACCATCCTCCACAGTTCTTGGTAAACAAGTCACGCAGGCAAAGAAGAAAAAGACAAGGAGAGAAAGAGAAGACGACGAGGAATAAGAGGAAAGAAAAAAAAATAAAAGAGGGACCCGAAGATGAAATATCGTTTTTCTCAATCAATCAAAACAAAATATTTTGAGATGGGTGAGCCTTCGACCTTTTATATTTTTAAAGGGCTGGACCTAAAAACGAAAAATAATAGCTCCGATTTTGTTTTTTAATTCAACAGTACGATTTCCCAATTCTATATTACCTTTCTACTCCATAATATGTATCCGTAATAAATATGTATTCGGATATAAAAATCATTAATCGATTTTCTCAAGAATGACTATATAATCAACGTACACTTGTTCGCATGTTCCCTGGTACTTTTTCTTTTAAAAACAACTGAAAACGACAGTCAGGCTCAAAACAACAACACAAACTTATTCACCCCCAAGCCAATTAGTATTACTCAAAAACAGTCGTTCATCCCAGTAACTAAAAACCCGGTTGGTTCAAGTCAGATACGAACTTCGAAATATATTATCAGAGTATTTATCTGCATTAACAAAAAAAAAAAGGGTTACAAACGCCACTTCCCCAAAAATTTCCCAACAACTAACCATTTAAGAAATTTCCCAGATCACATCCCCTTTATATTTGTATGTATGTATATATATATAGGATTGTTTTTAATCCAGTCACGGCTATTATTATTACACACAAAGTCTCTCACTCTCAAGTCTCACCCTCAACTCAGTCAGATATCATCTGCACAGTTTTCATCTCCCGCACACTAAAACAAAAGGAGTGTAAAATGCTACATATTAATAGAAAGCTCCAAAGCTCGAAAAAAGGCACTTAATTAGTAGATTAAACGCTTATCTGTGTATGAACGAGGTTTGTCTAACTACTGTGAACATTTCTCCAAATAAAAGTGGCACCTTTTTATGATTTTTGTTCAGTTCTTTTATTTTTTTACAGGAGGAAGATTCCTGTTGGCAGCCATTAAATTTTATATTATTGTTATTATATAATCTTTTTTATAAAAAATATATAACTTCCTTTCCCCAAAATCCTCCCACGAACTGAAGGAAATATTACCCAATGAAAAAAACTGTTACTTGACAATAATACATACATATACAAATATAAATCTATGTATACGTATATATTTTAAACTAAAAAAAGCACATGTCCCAGAAGAGGATACCTTTTTCTACTCTGGGCAAGCTAAAAAGGGAGACCGAAAGGAAAAACATCCAAGACGATGGTTGTACTGGAAGAATATCATGCGTTCACTTCATGTTTTTTACCATCTATGGTTACCTCACAGTTACGTTTTTTTTTATTCCTTCTCTCATTTTCCAGCCCCTTAAATAGGTCAGGATGAAGTACCGGTCCTACACTCTTTTTTTTTAACTCCTATAATTCAGTCTGTAATCACAGAAAAAAAAAGTAAGTATCTTAGCTGCCAACAAAGAAAAGTGACTTGCTTGCCCTTTCAGATCAACGACGAGAAAAAAAAAGAGAGAAAGAAAAAACCCTTCTTTTTTTGGTATAGCAGAGAATAGCTTCTTCTCTTGGAAAATTTCCTTCCTCCGTCACCCCAGAAGGCACAAAAAGTATAAGCTCATGGGGTGACTTGTTTTTTATCCAGACTTCCAGACTGGATATAATATACACCTAAGGAGAATCCTTTCCTTCCCTGGAAGAACCCTTTCTGTAATAGGCCTGGTAAAAAAATATAAAAAAATACTAAAAGTAGCACCAGGTTACGTAACAAAGGATGGAGGAAACCCGCCTGGAGCTAATTGTAAGGAAAGAAACTGCACGTTATTACCATAATTAACAGACAAGGGACCACAAAATGGCCGTTTTGATCCTAATTCGGATGCTGTGAGGGTATAAGTGTAAAAAAAAAGGGGGATTAAGAAAAATTATGTGGACCCCTGCAGCGTGTTAAGAAGGACTTTTGACGGGAGGGGAGAGAGTCTTGACCATTCCATTGTTATTGTTGGGGATATTCTCAAGGCTAATTCTAAAAACCTTAACAATACATTACGAAATAGGTATACTTATACATTTTCATAATGTAGGGTATGGTGGAAGGGGATCACCGGTCAAATATCACCATTTAAACCAGTGGGACTAATTAAACAGGAGAAATTTTAGGTCCGTAAAGCACGTTTCGAATCTTCCATAACATACGCAAATTGCATTTACTTTGTCAATTACAGTAAGTTCACGCTTGCTCAAGCTCTGTGAGTACAAGAGATTGTATTTGATTGTCTATACTATACTTATTGATTTAATATTTATAAATCGTCTCCAAAATAGTTATAATTGACGGTAATGGCAGTATTAAAAACCTACAAAATTCCACGTATTTTTGTATGCATCTTCTGATTTCATCGATAAAATTCTTTTAAACAAGAAACTCCTAAACAAAAATAATTCTTTCCCTGTGGGAGACGTAGTGTCTACTGAAACAGGGAGATAATCTGTCTGGGTTTGAATAACTATGGAAAGGTAAAAAAAAAAAAGTGGTTTGGTTTAGTGAAAAAAAATTATGATTCTTCGGCAATTCTGTTCTTTTGGCTCTTTGTGTACATTTCTTGGGTCAATTCTTAAGTTCACAAATTCCATATATATGCGTGTATCTATATTTTATGATCATTCGAAATAGTTCCTGGTTTACGTATGGCTTAATTCACGGTGGAATCTCTATTTTGACTTTTTATCTTTTGACCTCTAACATTTTTGTTTGTTGGTTTCATCTTTTTGCTTTTAGCTCGTCATATTATTATTAGAGAGTTGCATGAAAGAAGAAAAAGTAGGTTGACAGTTGGCTTAGTACATTGTTACTTTTTGTGAGAGGACGAGGAGCAATAAAATATTTCTGACTATATACATATACAAAAGAGAAAAACAAAAACATTAACGGGCACAGTATCATTTTCTCTTCGATATATATTTGGTGCTATTATTATTATGGCAAAAAATGAGGATATTGCGTGCTGCTCAATCGCAAAGTATGTATACCTATAGATACAACTACAATAGGAAGTTCCTATCATTTGTATATAAAAGGACATTCTTCCAAGTTTTACATTAAAAAAAAACCGCGATAGTGCTGTGTAATTTGGGAAGGAAATTATTAGAAAAGCGGGCGAACTCACCAGCAGAGTAAAAACTATTGAGAGGAAAAGACAAAACAGAGCAGCATGATAACGACAAAATAACACACTGACTCACAAAAAATCTGTAATGACAAGGGGAGACGATAAAGGTAACACATGCGCACGTTTTTGTTAATGACATGAAGAACCAAATTAACCTTGGAACCCAAATACCTGAACAAAATATGTCCAAAAAAAAAGCAAGACAATGCAAATTTTTTCGTTTTCATTCCAGAGGCTCTTTCAGAAACTTGTAGGCACACGTTCCAACTGAAGAATAAACAACTATAGGAATGATAAACAAAACAATCTTGTCCAAGTTGTTTATCACGTATGCAAACTATTAATGGAATTCGGTATATGTATATGTACCGTGTAACATAATATAAAGACTGTTATGATGGAAAGCCGGCCGGTATAGCATTTCTTGTCTTGATTACAATGTGAGTTTATTTCTGCCTTCTGCTACGACGAGGAAAACATTTATTTTTATATGCATTTTTAATTTGGAAATTTACTTCAAGTAAATTGCAAGTGATGGAAATTTACACGGTCTTCTAGAAAGCATTTTTGCGCTTTTACATGCTGACAGTATACCTTCTTTATAATACGTAGGAACTTTACCTAAGTATAAGCTTGCTTTACGAAGAGTAAGAGCAAATCACCAAATGAACACCCACTAATGTGAGTGGAAGTGGAAATGAAACATTTATGGCGTTGAATTTTTATTTTATATTATGTGCACTGTAGTTTTTTTTAGCATGCGTAAGCATGCCTACATATAATTGTATATTGCATATGCATAACGCCGTGACGCATGTTTGGTATTTCTTCCTTATTATCATTAAGCCTATTTTGTTTAGTTTAATCTCGACATTCAAAGTCACCTACAAACTTCAAAATAAAGCATTGTTTCCAAGCATGCACAAAAGAATTCCTCCAAGAATTCTTAATTTGATGAACTTTTTTTACGTCAGCGAATTCATTTAATAGCATTTCAGTTGGCTCAAAATTTGTGACGGGATGAAACATTTTCTCCAGCAAAAAATGTTACAAGTAATAGAAAAAATATGTATAAACTTACCTTGATGTGATAGGAATTCAATTTGTACCGGGGCAAAGCGTTGAAAGAGCTGTAGTCCATGCGGCGACTAAAAATTCCCGAAGGGTGCCTGCAAAATTGCACAATCATACGTACGCAATGAGTGACTTATATCAACAACACATTTGTAGGCACCTGGTAAAAGGGCAATGATACATGAGAAAATGACGCATTGACGCGAGATTTGGGAAATATGTCTCGAGAAAAGAGATGGATGATTGTCTTGCTGATGAATCTTTTTAAAAATTGCTGAAAGAATATAATTAAGGAGAATAATTTGCCTACCGATTTCTATCGTTGAGCTTCTCAGGAAACCCCAACGAGTTTTTGCGGGTCCGGAATCCATTTAGGTTGAAGGCATTGACTGGAGAGCCAAACTGAGCCCCTGGCGATGGTGGAGAACCGGAAACGCCCGAGCTGGAAGCAGTAGACCCTGTTGACGACATACTATTGACTCTTGGACGTGAGCTTGACGATGAAGAACCCAGAGAAGTTCCCAAACCAAAGTCCACGCTTCCTTGGGAGCTGACACTTCCAAGGTGGGTGCGCTCGCGTTCAGGAGGAGTATTCACGTTAGTATTGTGGGTCATAAGAACCTTCGAATGATTATTATTTGGATGCGGAACGGGAGCAGAAATTGCAAGAGTTGGCCTTTCCTTCGTTTTGTTCTTCTTCTTCTTGTGACCATTTCCATTTCCATTCCCGTTGTTGGCAGGAATGGGAACCGCAGCAGCAGCAACAACAGGGGCAACAACAGGAGCATTGATAGCATTATCTGCGTTGACAGCATTGTCCTCCTGGATAACGGCAGCAGCCACGGCTCCATGGCGAGGAGGTGGAATCCAGTCCAAATCCTTGCGCAAGTGACCTTTGCCACATTTGCAGCTACAAGCCTTAAATGCTAAATCATACCCCCGCTTCGTCCAGAGATTTTGAAGGCGCTGCTTCTCGGACCAGGACCTGGCCCTTCCACACGACCGTAGATAAGTCAGTACTGTTTGCTCCCACGTCTCAAAGCATTCCCGATGCATGTACTGACCTTGGTCGCAATGATCATTATTGCAAGCCACCTTAACTACTTCAACGTCCGACGTCCCTATATCTTCCAGGTAAATCAATTTACCCGGGTGCAAGCACTCAACGGGTACACAGCATTTCGTTGGCCTGCAAATAAAACAACATAAACTGAATCAGTGCCGAAACGACCAACTCAATTTAATCAAATGCAATTGTCTCAATCGAAATGAAATAACATAAAACTTTTAAAGAATTACCGAGCCTGATTATGACCGTTGACTGCATCAGGATGGCCACCGTGCGCACCATTGTGTCCATGATTCTTTCGATTCGGAGGCATTTTAGATAACTCAAGTAGCTTCCAATCTGATTGCAAAAAACTGGCACCAATACAATGTCTTGTAGAACCTTAGTATCTTTTTGAAGGAAGTCGGAATGATTAGTGCAAGTTCCGTGTAGTAGCGTATTCTGGCTTTCCTCTGCAGATTGTAGATCACAAATTCGAAGATCAATAATTAGTTATTACTGATTTTCACATCCAAACGACTTCAGTTACTCAGTCAGCTCCTGCTCCAACCGACTGGTTATAATCAAAATCAATCCGCCCCAACAGGTAGATTATACATACAAATCCCCCAGCTCCAATCTGACTCCTCTCTTCCTTCCCTTCCCGATTTAGTACTTGAGCGTCAATACATATATATACTCTAGTTCCGTGACGACAATTCGGCCAAACCAAGCCGGCACAAAATGAGCGTAAATAACTTGCGAGTTGTATGTAAACACAGTAAACAGTAACAACTATAACAAATCACCTACAGCTCGTGCTTGGGTAACACCGAGGGTATCACGGATTTTTTTGAAGTCAGTAACCACTCTGAACATATCTTGGCGGGTTGTCCTGCAAAATCCAACTCCGCTGGCAAGAACAACAACCCCAACTTTCGCCACTTTGAAGAAGAGTATTACAGCAGGGAGCACAAGGAAGAGTAGCAGCAGCCGTGATTTTCTTCAGGTTTAGCCGGTAGTAGTTTGGCTCTTGTTTGAAAGACAGGATGTATGCGAAAGACGTGGTTTATCTCTTCTTCTTCTTCCTTTCTTTACAACTTTTGGCTCATGAAATAATAACAAAACTTCCAACTGATTGTAGGTGGCTATTGGCTTCCCAGTCAGATCGTGTGTAATATACGTCAAAGCAAACGCCCCACAGTCCAATATAGAGCTTCTTTGATATAATCCCCTCTTTCTATCTCTCTCTCGAACCAGAAAAATATATGAAACAGTTGGTGTAATCAGCTGCAACTTCCCCGAAGTACCAATCACCGTCTATTGATAGTGACTTCAATTCAAATACACTTCTTCTTTCTTCGTCAATGAGATCTTCCCAAAACCCAGTTCTTCCTGGTCTCTTCCTAATACAAGGAAAAAATTCCAAAAGATATTGATAACAAAAATTGTAGTCGCAAATAATAAATCCCACCATGTTTATGTCTGCTGGGTGCATTGCATTATTTCAAAACAAAAAACAAACAAAAACCTTTACATCACGGGAAAATGATAAAATGTTACATACCTTTAACAAATGATGACAGAATGCCCCACAAATCCACCGGCCGGTTTTGATTAGCTCCAAAGGTTCCCTTCCCCTACAAATCTTCTTTTCCTTCGCCCAAAGGTACAGATTTTTACAATTCACAAGATTGAGTGTCTTCTCTCCCTCCAAGAAAAAAAAAGGTAACTGTTCCCAGTCTCAAAGACTCTGGTCAAGGCGGTCAAACGTAGTGTTATCCCAAGAAAGTATACGGAAGAATGACAAGCTATAATTCTTGAAAATTCTCCAGGCTCAAAAGGTCAGCAAGAGCTCCGTCCAATTTTCTCGTCTTCCTCCTTCACGCCAAACAATTTTCCACTCCAAAAAAGGATTTTTCTTTCCCCCCCGAAAATAAAACTCAACTCTTTCATCAAATCTTTCAAAAAACCTCGTTGAATTTCCACCACTTTATACACACAATTGACGACTCTTTAAATTTTTCCAAATCACCTATCCTCCCCAAAAAAAAACTTCTCTCCGTAAAGAATCCTATACAATTTTCCCCTCAAAAAAAATATTTCCATAGAAAACACTATACAAATCACGATATTAAGTTCAGATCACAAATTTCGACAGTTTTCCCATCCACCTCAGCAAATCTTGTTGTTGGTTATATCATCCACACAAATGGCAATTAACGGAGACAAAAACAAAAGGGATGAGAAGAATGTGACAGAGGATTAACGGAAGAAAATCGTATGGATTTTAGCAACTTATAATTGTTGTCGCTAGTACATTCAATTTGAATTATTTCCAAAAAAAAATACTTTTTTTTTGGATTTGATGTAGGTTGAAATTATACACTTTAAAAAAAAATCTTCAACTATATGAAAAAAATAGAACAAGATTTTTTTTTTTTTGCTACACACACACGCGGACAGCGGACGATTACGTTTAAGGAAGTCTACTCGCCGACTGAAATGTCTTTTCCAAATGCGCTCTTGCTATGCTCTACCAAGAGCACTCTTAGCACTCTCTCTCTCTCTCTCTCTTGCACTCTCTCTCTCCCCATGCTTTTCTATGGGGGAAAAACAAGGCGAGAGTCACTCTCTCTCCACTCTGCACTTCCCGCATAGAACCTTTCCACGTTGCAGCTTCAGCATCAGCACATTCCTTTTTTCCGAGCTTTTTTTCCTATTCCATCCAGCACTGCTGGACAATTTGCCTCGTACATTTTTTTTTAAATCCGTAACTTCTTAAAATTTTGGCTTGTCCGATTTTTTTGAACAACACAATTACACAAACGATGGGAGCTGATCAAATCCTCTCCCTTTCTGAGTAAATTTCCCCCCGTTGGAACTCGGAACGATCTCTTCTCCTATGTGAAGATAATATTTCCAATTTATTTGTTGCTTATTTTAATTTAGTCCTAAAAACATAATACTGGGAATTCTAGCTTTGCAAGCGTGATTTTCTTTAGTAAAACTCACTGGATGTACTCGCTGGATTTTATACTCACTGGATGAACTTGGGAAAAAATCAGTAACGTCAAACAGAGAGAGAGAGATCCTTCTAGAGAGAAACAGAGAAAGAAAGAGAGAGAGAGAGAGAGACAAAGAAAGAGACAGAGATGGCAAACATGGAGAGGAAAGAGAAAGAGCAGAGAAATAGGGAGGGAGAGAGAGAGCAGAGAAATAAGGAGAGAGAGACAGCAAAGAAATAGGGAGAGAGAGACAGCAGAGAAATAGGGAGGGAGAGACAGCAAAGAAATAGGGAGAGAGAGACAGCAGAGAAATAGGGAGAGAGAGAGACAGCAAAGAAATAGGGAGAGAGAGACAGCAGAGAAATAGGGAGGGAGAGAGAGAGCAGAGAAATAGG
>JAQGBT010000779.1:0-42206 GCA_034698585.1 Disparrhopalites patrizii | reverse complement strand
GCATTTTTTATTTTAATTTTATCTTGGCTTTCTTTTTTCGTATTTTTTATTTTAATTTTATCTTGGCTTTCTTTTTTCGCATTTTTTATTTTAATTTTATCTTGGCTTTCTTTTTCCGCATTTTTTATTTTAATTTTATCTTGGCTTTCTTTTTTCGTATTTTTTATTTTAATTTTATCTTGGCTTTCTTTTTTTTGTATTTTTCTCTTTATTTTCTCTTGGCTTACTTTGTTCGTATTTTTTCTTTATTTTATTTTGGCTTTTTTTTCGCATTTTTTTCTTTATTTTGTTTTGGCTTTCTTTTTTCGTATTTTTCTCTTCGTTTTATCTTCACTTTCTTCGTATTTTCTGTTTTTCTTATTTTATCTGTTTAAGACTACTTTTCGCTTTCACCCCTTAATTTTTTCTGTTTACATTATTTCCTCTTGTTAAGACTACTTTTTGCTTTCATTCCTTAATTTTTCCATGGCGTTCCCCTGTCTTTCCGTTTTTTGTCGGTTGCTTATTCGTGTATCTTCTATATCCATATTTTCCTCCCATGCTACATATGTAAAACATTCGAAAGAAACAAAACACAGGATACTGCATTCGAAAGTCATACCCAGTAAGTAGGTATAACTGTAGTATATAGTAGCTATATTATACTTATAGTATAAATATACATATTATGCATTTAAGTAAAAGTGCAAGGTGGCACAAATGTTAGGCGTAATGGAATGGTGCATTCTTATGATGTCACAGAAGCTGCAGAGATTTCGGGGTGAGACAATTGGAAATTTTTCTACTTGCATATTGCATACATATTTATATATGTATAAGTATATGTATAGGCATAATACACATAGATATGTACACATGTGTAAACAAACGGACGAGAAGGAAAAAGCCAATTGATATTATAGCGGAATATCTTCTCCATTCTTCCACATTCTCTCAGTCTCTCATGCTCTTCTCCTTTAACGCCCTGCTCTAATCCCCATTTTTCTCCTCTCCACCAATGACAGTCTTGGTGGTGGGTGTATAACTAAAAATTCCGGGAAATCCAGCACAAAAACGTGTGATGGCAAGAATATGGAGAAGCTGACTGGAGAAGTGAAAATCCTCTCTTTAAAGTGAAATGCTTGCTCAAACATGGGTCTAATGCTGTCTATAATCCTTGACATGGAGCCGGGAGAAACCTACCGGTACCGGTAAATATTCATGCATATATATTTATGGAGAGAGGGGAGAGTGACAAGTGGCGAGAAGATTTCCGGACCAGGAGAAAAATGGTTCCTTATGAGCCCGGAATATGAGGAGGGGAAAGGACTTTTTAGGGAGAAAGAGGAAATGAGAGCAATTTTTCGGAGTAAATGACAACTCTCAAGAGTGAAAATGCGTGGAGGGGTTAAAGGATAGAAGTGAACAGAGAGAAAGATGTATAAAATAACAGAGAGAAAGAATGAAGGAGAAAGAGAGAGACACCACAAAGAAAGCGCCAAAGAAGGAAGTTCAAAGAGAGAGATGGAGAAAACCGACTAACGCAGATCAAAAGAAACAGATATAGCAAAAAAGACATCCAAAGAGAGCGAAACACCGAATAAGAGAGCAGCGAGGGAAAGAGCGATGGAGAAAAAGAGAACAAGAGAGAGAGAACGAGGGTGAAAACGAGAGAAAGAGCGAATGAGAGAGAGAGAGAAAGAGAGCAAAAGGGAGAAAGAGTGAAATAGAGATGGAACAAGAGCCACAGAAAAGGAGAAAGATGAAAACACGAGCAACCGAGTGTCACAGGGATAAACAGAAGGACAACAAGAGAGAGAAAAACAGCAACAGACAGACAAACACAGAAGCAGTTAGAGAGAGAAAGAAAGAAAATAAAAGCAAGAAACTGAGCTAAACACGGGAGAAAGGGAGAGAAAAAGGAAAGGAGAAAGAGAGAAAAAGAGAAAGGGAGACAGAAAAAAGAGGAGGAGAATGGAGAGAAAGAGAGAAACAACCAGAAGGAGATACCGATTGGAGAAAAAAGAGGGCGGAAGAGAGAAAAACGGAAGGACAAAGATGGACAACGAGATAAAAAGAGGGAGAAAGAGAGAGAAATAGAAAGAAAAAGGGAGAAATAGAAAGAAAAAGCGAGAAATAGAAAGAAAAAGGGAGAAATAGAAAGAAAAAGGGAGAAATAGAAAGAAAAAGGGAGAAATAGAAAGAAAAAGAGAGAAATAGAAAGAAAAAGCGAGAAATAGAAAGAAAAGGGAGAAATAGAGATACAAAGCAAGAAAGAAAAAGATTGAAATAAAAAGAAAAATGAAGAAAGAGAAAGAAAAAGGGAGAAATAGAAAGAAAAAGGGAGAAAGAGAAAGAAAAAGGGAGAGAGAAAGAGAAAGAAAAAGGGAGAGAGAAAGAGAAAGAAAAAGGGAGAGAGAAAGAGAAAGAAAAAGGGAGAGAGGAAGAGAAAGAAAAAGGGAGAGAGCGAGTAAAGGAGAAGGAGAAACAGAGAAATAAAGCGATAAACATGAGAAATAGAGAGAGAGAAATTCAGCGATAAACAGGAGAAATAGAGAGAGCGAGAAATAAAGCGATAAACAGGAGAAATTGAGCGACAGAAAAATACAAGGTATATAGCAAACAGAATTAGAGAGACAATCATAAAAAACAGAGAGAGAAAAAGAGGGAGAAAGAGAGAGAAAAATATAAGGTAGAAAAATAGAATTAGAGAGACAATCATAAAAAAACATAGAGAAAAAAGGGAGAAAGAGAGAAAAAAGGGAGAAAGAGAGCGATAAATAGAGAGATAAGCGAAATGAGAAAGATAAATACAAGGAGAGAGAAAACGAAAAACAGAATGCATCGGAAGAAAGAAAGGTAGCATATGTCACAATTAAAAAGCGGAGAAAAAGCATAAGAAACATACAAAGAAGATGTACCAAAAACGATGAGAGGTGAAAGTCGCCAGGAAAGAAAAGTGCGACATAAGAACAGAGGGAAGAGCCAACGAAGGAAAAAAGAATGGGGAAAGACAAGGTCATTTTGAGGGTTTGGAGGAGACTAAAAAAATTGCTGAGGTTGCATAAAATTACAAGGGAGAAGAGCCGGAGCCGGGCCGAGATGGGGAGGGATGACACCCATCAAAATAAATGTGTTTATTCCCTCACCACTTATGATCATCCTCTCGCCATAATAAACACATGGCCTTCTTTTTACACTAAATAAAAAAGATGCTGGGGAAATCCTTTTTTTTTCTTCCATATCTGCTATAGTATCTACCTTTATTGTCCCGTCTCTTTCTGCTTTATTTTATTTTTTGCCACTACTCACGCATTTGTCATTGTATTCATTTATACACTTACTTTGTTTTATTCGTATGTTACGTATCTCTTTATTTCCTCTCTTCTCGTCTCTTTGTTTGTATCCAATTTTCTTTGTATTTCTGTTCTCTCTCCAGTGTCTTTTCTTATTTCTCTCTATTCTTCTTTTCGATTCTTCTTCTCGCTAAATATTCTACTATTTTGTTTATTTCTTTTTATTTTCCTCCTTGACTTTTTTCTGTATACTTTACCTCTGCTCAAATGTTTGTCTCCTTATTTTCTATTTGCTTTGTTTCTCTATCTACTTTCCTCTTTGCTTCTGTTTTTCTCTCTACTTTCCTCTTTGCTTCTGTTTTTCTCTCTATTTTCCCCTTTGATAATTTTTCTTCCAATATCCCTCTTTGCTTCTGTTTTTCTCTCTATTTTCCTCTTTGATAATTTTTCTTCCTATTTCCCTCTGTGCTTCTGTTTTTTTCTGTATTTTCCCCTTTGATAATTTTTCTTTCTATTTTCCTCTGTGCTTCTGTTTTTCTCTCTATTTTTCTTCTTTCATTTTTCTCAAACTGTCATCTTTTTCTCCATTTCCCGCTATTTCGCCATTTTCTCTTTATCATCTAATTTTTTGTTTTCTAAATTGTCCTTCCTTTGAAGTTCGTCCTTGTGTTTGTATTTACTCCCAATTTTCCTTCATTTCGACCGCTCTTAAAAAAATGGAGTCATAACATGTGGGAAGAATTCATATTTACTTTTATAATAATCATCCCCCTCCCCTTTTATCTCCTCTCGTCGTCACAATCCCCGTAAAAATATTCTGCATTACTATCTCTGTGTATATGTACAACCATTTCTTTATCTTATATTTGTATATATATATGTATATGTACATACGTCTGTATAGATATTATATCCTTTCCACATCATCCTCCTCCTTCGTCTCCATCGTTTGTTGTTCAGCTCCATGAGGATGGTGATAACAACAATAAAACGCTTAAGGGCCGTGCCTTGACAAGTTATAATCTCAGTGTATGCTGCATCGTATATACATATGTGTATGTACATATCTATATCTTATTTTCTGGGGAGGGAGAATAAAAGGCTTCCCAAGAAAAATCCCTCATCCCTCTCCAACTCATCATCATCCTGGGCGTATCGTCCTTTAGTGGAGTAACATAATGAGGGCTCTGCCATTTTTGTGGGGACAATTGAAATGCCAGTGGCACCTTCCCAAATAAATGACTTCCTGTGCGGGGATATGGAGCCATTTTTTATGGGAGAAGGAGATAGACAGATTGGAGAGGGTGAAAGAGACAGAAGGAAAGTCATACAAACAGACCAATATATAGACATGCAGAAGAGAGACAAAGATATACACACAAAAAATACATGGAGACGAGGGAAACTTAGACGAAAAAGAAGCAATACAAAAAGGCAAGAGGGCAAAAATATACTGCAAGAGAGAGAGAGGGTAAAATACAGTGAGAAAGAAAGGAGAGAAAAAAGAAAGAGAGACGGATGAGAGAGAGAGAAAAAAACAAAGCTAGAAAATAGAAAAACTGAAAGAGAGAGAGAGAGAGAGAGAGAGAAGACAGACAAAAATGAAAAAGAAAGATAGAACGGAGAAAACCCGAAATAGGAGAGAAAAGAAACAGAGCATAAAAATAAAAGACAGAAAGCAAAGAGAAAATAAATAAAAACAAACGAGAGAAAGTAGAGAGAAAATAAAAAAACGAAAGAGAGAAAGTAGAGTCAAAATAAATAAAAACGAAAGAGAGAAAACGACACAGAAAAAATCAAACCGAAAGAGACAGGAAACGACAGAAAAAATAAAAAAAAACAAACGAGACCAACTTGAGAGCAAATAAAAAAACGAAAGAGGGAAAGTAGAGAGAAAATAAAAATGCCGAAACAGAGAAAGTAGAGTGAAAATAAATAAAAACGAAAGAGAGAAAACGACAGAGAAAAAATCTAACCGAAACAGACAGAAAACGACAGAAAAAATAAATAAAAACAAAGAAACGCAAGTAAATAAAAAGCAAGAGAAAATAAATAACACAGGACGACATAGATAGAAAAAAGAGAAAAGAAATAATACAGGAGGACAGAGAGGAAAAAGATAAAAGAAATAAAATAAAAAGCTAGAGAGAAAATAGAGATAGACGAAATAAAAGAAGACAGAGAAAGCAAGAAGAAATAGAAAAGAAATAAAACAGGAATATAGCGTGAAAGAAGAGATGGAAAATAAATAAAACAGGAATATAGCGTGAAAGAAGAGATGGAAAATAAATAAAATTTGAAGGAGAGAGAAAAAGAAATTAAAAAGAGAGACGAGACAAGAATTAGACATATAAGGAGAGAAACGACCTATAAAAGAAGAACCAAAACAAATGGAAAAAGCCAACTAAGAGAGATGAAAACTAGAAAGTAAGAGGCAGAATTATAGAAAGAAACAAAAATTGCAGAACGAAAGAAAGAAAGAAAGATTTGTAAAATGAAAGAGACGAAATAGAAAACAATTGAGAGAAGAAAAGGGAAACAATAGAGAGAGATAGAGAGAGAATGGAAAGAAAGACAGATGCGAGAGACCAAATAAAAAAAAGAAAGTTTAAAAAGCAAATCACAATAGACAGTTTGACCGTTCCAAATACCATTAAACATCATTGCTCCCATCATTAAGAAGGTTAAAATTTTGGTGTTACAACAAAGCCTTGTCATTTAGCTATTCATTTCATCCATCCCCAAGACTCCAACAGGAATAAAAAAATGAGTGGTATAAAATTCAAAAGGGAGAGAGAATACATAAAATAAATAAAATCCCAAAATAAATACCGGTTCGCCCAGAGCAAATCCGGGCTTCAACCCCATGTGAGGATGATGAGGAGGAGAGGAAGGAATCATCCCCCCACAAAGTACATCTCCTCTCCATACTTTTCCACTTGCATACTGTACATGTAATAACCCAAACACTGGAGGAGAGAGTGAAAGAGAGAGACAGAGAAATGACTTAAAGCCCAACGTTGCCACTCTCCCTCTCTTTCACCCTCTTATGGTTTCGGCAACAATGGGAATGCCGCTTCACTCTCTCTCTCTCTCTTTCTCTCTCTCTCACATACACTCTTTCTCATCTTTGTTGCCTCACTTCTCGCGTTCTTCTCTCTTTTGTCTCTCTTCTCATTCCTGTTGTGAATCCCCCTTTCTCCATTTACTCTCTTTAATTTTCTCCCATCCATTGTCTCTCTCACTTCTAATTCTCAGACTCTCTCCAATTCTCGCTCTCCTCTCATTTTACGTCTCTCTCACTTCTAATTCTTCGTCTCTCTCCAATTTTCTCTCTTCTCTGATTTTTCGTCTCTCTCTCACTTCTAATTCTTCGTCTCGCTCCAATTTTCTCTCTCCTCTGACTTTTCGTCTCCTTCCAATTCTCTCTTTATTTCTCCCTCTCTTTCTCTCTCTCTTCTAATTTATCTCGGGTCCAATTCTCTCTCTCTCTCGTCCCATTCTCTCACTCCTCCAATTCTCTCTCTCTCTCTTCTAATTTTCTCTCTTCCAATTCTCCCTCTCATTGGCAATTCTCTCTCTCTCTTCCATTTCACCCTCTCTCTCTCTTCTAATTTTCTTCATTCATCTCTCTCTTATCTAATTCTCCTTCTCGCTCTTCCATTTCCACTTAGCTCTCCTTTCTAATTCTTCCCGTATCCCCCCCAAATTCTTTGCCACTCTTTCTATCTTCCTCTGTCTCCCTTTTAATTATCCCTGTCTCCCTCTTCTTCCTATCTGTCTCTTTCTCTTCTAATTCTTCCTCTCTCAGTGCCTCTTTCTCCCCGTCTCCTCTAATTCCTTCTCACTCCCCTAATTGGTCAGCTCTATCTTCTTCCTCTTTCTCCCTCTCTTCTAATTCTTCCTCTCTCAGTGCCTCTTTCTCCCTGTCTCCTCTAATTCCTTCTCACTCCCCTAATTGGTCAGCTCTATCTTCTTCCTCTTTCTCCCTCTCTTCTAATTCTTCCTCTCTCAGTGCCTCTTTCTCCCTGTCTCCTCTAATTCCTTCTCACTCCCCTAATTGGTCAGCTCTATCTTCTTCCTCAATATCTCACTTTTCATTATTGCTCTCTCTCTCTCTCTTGTCGAGCATCTCTCTCTTCTGCATTTTTGGACTGTATCATTGTATCTCTCTTGTGCTTTCTTCTCATCCTCTTTTTCTTTTGCTCTCTTCTCATCTTCTTTCTCTTTTGCTCTCTTCTTATTCTCTCTCTCGTTTGCATTCATCCTATTTTCCCGTCTATACCTTTTGCTCCCTTCTCCTTCGGTTTCTCTGTTTCTCTCATCTTACGTTGTTGTCTCGATCTTTTGCTCTCATCTCATTCATTCTCTCTTGCTCTCTCGCTTCTCTTTCTCCCTCATCCTGGACCCTGTTCTCTCCTCTCATAAGCAAGATCAGCGTTCCTCACGTGGTAGACGGAGGGAGCGTGTATAGGATTGGAGATCCGGGGATTTTTCTACTGCACCAACTCCCGGCTTCGGACCAGAGAGGGAGAGAGAAACCGCGGGACTTGATCTCCCAGCTGGTCCTTTTGTGTAGTAACTCCCAACGTACACACACATACAGACGGCAGGCGGACAAAAAAATCCCCCTTTCCCCCTTTATTCTTCAAATCATACATAAGGTGGAATATAGAAAAAGGGGAAGAGGATTTCCCCCCCCCCCTTCGATCCCTTTGACTCTCTCGCCACACCACGTCTACTTTACCACTACTAACTACTAAAATACACGGGAGGGTGGGAAAGAATAGCACTTCACACAGTTCACTGGGACTGGGAGGGAGTGGTGGGGAGATAAAAAAATAGACAAGGGGAGGGAGACCAAAAAGGGGGAGGAAAATATACCGGCAAATTGATCCAGGGAAATATTAAGGTGGGGAAAGCTGAGACTGCATTATTTTTAGGGGGAAAGTACATACACAAGTGCTAAAAAATCGGGGAGAAAATCACGGGGAAATACCTGGAAGGTGACATTATGGAGAAAAATTCCTGGACAATAGTTAATTGGACGTATCTTAAAAGGATTCAAGGGAAAGTGCAGTGTTAGGTGTAAAGAGAGTGCCATAATTCACTATAATTAGGAAAGACACTGGTTTTTACCATGCTAAATAGAGGAGAAAAGTGGAGAGTTTCTGCCCTTAGATTACAGAGGAATGTTTTAAAAGAAAAATTGACATGGCTTTCGGTGACAAAAAATAGGAAGAAGAAAGTCGGCATTGAAAAAGTTGGAATGGTGTGTATTTAAACGAGCCAGCAGGCAAATTCCAGGAATTTAGTCGAAGAAGGCACAGACCGGAATAAGTCTCAAATCCGGAATAGAGTGAAATACAGGAAGAAGTTAAAAAAAAGTTACGTAAATAGAAGCAAGGTAAAGAGGAAATTAGAAGTAGCTGGAGAAAAGTTCAAAAATAATTACCCGCGAAGAGAAACCCGGAGAATTAACTAGCACGCGGAAAGAGAGGCAAGAAATTGGATTTCGAGAGACAAAGAAAGGAAGGTAGAGAGATGAGCATGGAAACATAGAGAAAAAACAGAGATAGAGAGAGAAAAATACAGAGATGGAGAGAGAAAATCAGGAATAGAGAGAGAAAAAACAGTTAAAGAGCGAGGGAGCAAAAAAAAGAGCGATTTAGAAACATACAGAGAGAAATAAAAAAAGAGACAGCAAGAAAGAGAAAGCAACAAAGAGGGAAAAAAAGAGACAGCAAGAAAGAGAAAGCAATACTGAGAGAAAGCAACACAAAGAAAAAGAGACAGCAAGAAAGCGAAAGCAATACTGAGAGAAAGCAACAAAGAAGAAAAAGAAATGACCAGGGAGCTATTTAAAGAGATTAGACTAATAAGAGAGAGCAAAAAAGAAAAAGTATTACAAAAAAAGTTTGTATGGAGGATATTTTTTTCAAGATAGTTAGATAAATATAGAAGAATTAATTCAAAATATCGAAAGAGCACGAGACTCACGAAATAAAGTGATAGAGAGGAAAGGGAAGGAGATGAACATCGTTCGTGTCTTCTCCCTTCCCCTCCACCCTTCTCTTCAGTAATTGACGGCACTGACCAAAAACTTACTCACGGGTAATGCGCAGACCAAGGAAAAAGAATCAAGGAAAGAAATTAATTGCCGAGGGTATGGAAAGGGAGACAGGAAAGGCATAAGAGAGACAGGGAGACGGGGAAAGAGAGGACTATTGAGAGAGAGAGGGCAGTAGAGAACGAGGGCGAGAGACGAGAAAGCATATGAGAGAGTCTGTACGAGATTGAAAAGGCAAAAAAGAAATGACCAAAGACAGAGACAGAGCGTGAGAGTGAAAAAGTAAAATCATGACAGAGAGAGTTAGAGAGAGACAGACGGAGTAAATAAAAGAGTGAACCAGAGAAAGAACAAACGAGGGAAGCTGGGAGAGATAGAGAAATGGATAAAGAGTGGGAGAGGGAAATTGAGCGAGTGTGGAAGATAGAATGGGAAAAGAGAGAAAAACGCGAAAGAGAGAGAAAGAGAGAGAAAGAGAGAGAAAGATAGAGAAAGATAGAGAAAGACAGAGAAAGAGAGAGAAAGAGAGAGAAAGAGAGAGAAAAGAGAGAAAGTGAGAGAAAGATAGAGAAAATGAGAGAAAATGAGAGATAGAGAGAGACTAAATACATGGACTTGTTCGTGCTTATACCTCAATTTTTTTCTATAGTTGGTATTCCTCCCTCTTATATACCCATTATACATCTCCACAAATTCCCTGCTTTTCCGTCCGTGTTCATTTTTTTCCTATATAAAAAAACGAACTTCCCGGTCACCAGAAAAAAAATCCGGGGGGAGAGTTCCATAGGAAAAGAAAAAGTATTAATTAATTGTACACACACGAGGGAAAGGGAGGTGTTCTTGAAGGGAACAATATTTTTTTTGTGCTTTCCCTCTCCCCCAAATCTCCTATAGAAGAAATTACCTATCCGTATATATTACATATACCATACCATTACATAAATAAAATCCCGTAATAAGAAAGACCAAAAAAAAAAAATCATTGCTTCTTCCTATTTTCACCGACAAAATACAATTTCTTTTCCTTTCCAAAATGTAATTAAACACACGGTGAAGGCTTTCGGAAAATTTCGAGTATAACAAGCGCAAATATACGAAAAGTTTTTGTAGAAATGTGGACAAAAGAGCGCCAATTTAAAAATGATAGCCCATTCTAAATCAGTTATCATTTGTCCAATTAGTTTATTTACTAAATATTAGTACAGAGTGATCATCAATTAGCGAACTATTGCAAGATTCATGCACTAAAAAAAGACTGAAAGAAAGAAAAATTGGCGTTAAACCTCCAACAAATTAAGAGTGAATTACCGAGATAAATTGAGGGCAAATAATTGAAAGCAAAAGTGAGAGAAAGAAAAGAGAAAAGTATGGGAGAACGAGATAAATCGAGAGAAAGTTAGAGAGATATCACTTAGAAACGTCACACATGTACAGAGGGAAATCTCAGAAATCTCCTGGAAAAATTAAAAACAAAATCCCGAAAAACTACAGAAAGGACAACCCTGAATTTTACCACAGAAGGAAGGAAAGGAAGAGAGAAAGATCCCCAAAAAACATACATAGAATCCCATCCTATGATAGTACAAAGGACCTTCGCAGGGAGAAGCCATTGTGGGTAAAAGGCATATTTGCCACCGAGAAAAAATCCTACGCGTGGAGGAGCATCACACCACACTTTGAGTATAGGGGGAAATATACGTGATATACATACATACAATCTATACGTATATACTTGAGTGAAAGAGAAAGACTGGGAGAAATTCCCTACCATTACACAGCCACAGCCGGAGGAGTCAGACGGCGAAGACAGAAGAAAATCTTCCCCTGCTCCCAACCTCGTACAAGTAAGTACTATATATACCATAGTTAATGCATACTCATAGGTATATAGCATAACAAGACCTGAATACAAGCCTCATGCAAAGCCCCCTTTCCACATGGCACAAGTCTGGGTGTATGTAAAACAAATATCTCAAAAAAATATGTAGTTCGTAGGAGGCACACATGTCTATGCATGTATACATACGGAAGGGGGAGAAAGCATAAGCAAGGAGAATGGAAAGAGTGAGATGGCAGGGGCAGTAAAGGCAAAGGAAGAGGAGAAAACGACGAGAGGAGAGAAGGGGAGAAGACGAAATGATGAAGAAAGGGGTAAATTTGAGGGGAAATGGGCAAGGAAAGGCAAAGAGGAGCAGAGCCAGAGTCGAAAACTTTGGAAGGTGCATTAAAGGAAAAGAGAGATGGCTGGGAATTTTTAAGAGAAAGTCGACGAGAAGGATAGGGAGATAAATCAACAGAGAGAATGATAAGGAGATAATTCAACAGAGAAAAGTGTGTGGGGCAAAGTGACCAATATGTAGAACACATCTCACAAGACAGGGAATGGGAATTATGGAAAACTGGGCTGGAGAAAGAGAATTAGAGAGTAAGAGAGAATGGGATGGAAACAAAAGAAGGTGCGGGAAAACAGGGACAGCGGAATAGAGAGAGAAAACAGAACGTCAAAAAGAGAGCTAGAGAGAGTGAGAGCAAACAGAGAGAAACAGCACGAAAACAGAATTAGAGAGACAGCATAAAAAGATAGAGACAGCACAAAAAAAGATCCACGTCAAAAACAGATAGAATGAATACAAAAAGAAGGAGATATCACCAAATGAGAGAGAGCGTGCGAAGTGAAATGGAGTAGAGGTAATGAAAGAGAGAATTAAAGAGAGAAAGAGGAGACGATAAAAGCGATACTAAAGGGGAGGACGAAAAGAGAATTAAAGAGAGAAAGTAATTCGAGATAGTGCAAGAGATATTTGAGAAAATCATCAAAAACGGGAAATAGAAACAATGAGAAGAGATATTGAAAGAGAGAGCGTAGAGAGTGAGAAGAGATATTGAAAGAGAGAGCGTAGAGAGTGAGAAGAGATATTGAAAGAGGGAGCGTAGAGTGAGAAGAGATATTGAAAGAGAAAGCGTAGAGAGTGAGAAGACATAATTAAAGAGAGGAAGTGAGAAGAGATAATTAAAGAGAGAAAGTTAGAAGAGATAATTGAAGACAGAGAATGAGAAGAGAGAAGTAAAGAGAGAAAGAAGAGAAAATTATCGACAGAGATCATGAAAGAGACAGTGAAAAGATAATCAAAGACAGAAAGCAGACAGAGTGAGAAGTGATATTGAAAGAGAGAAGGTAGAGAGTGCGAACAGAACATTAAAGAGAGAAAGTAGTGAGTGAGAAGAGATAATTAAAGAGAGAAAGTAGAGAGAGCGAGAAGGAAGATATACTGAAAGAGAGAAAATAAAGAGTGAAAGAGAGAGGAAGGAAAACAGAAATAAAAAAACAAACAAAGATAGAATTAAAAAGGAGATCGAAGGAGGAAGGGCAAAATATAGAAATATTAGAGAGAAAGAGAATGAGAGACAGAGAGAAACAGAGATACAAGAGGAGAGACATGGATGAGAGAAAAAAAGGGAAATATCATAGCAGACGTACCTACGCACACGCTTGTACACAGACGTAATAACACACATATATCCACTTGTCCCTATAAATCCATATACGTACATACGTGTAATACGTGCGTATAGGTACACACACTTCACTTACGTACTTATGCACATAGGGAAGAGCACACAAAAGGGCTGAAGAGGACTCCTGTAAGAGAAGGGAGGCGTGAGGAGAGTTTAAGTCACTGGCCTGGGATGAGAGTGCGCCTGAGTCACTCTTTCTCCCTCTCTCTCTCTCTCTCTCTCTCGCTCTTTCTCTCTCTTTCTCTCTCAGCCATGCATCTGTTAAAGACGGGGAAGATGTGGAGAAAATACAGTGAGCACATGACATACATAGATCCCAAGTCAATGTACACCTACACACATGAAAGAGACTCTTATAGAATATACATTATCTTATAGAATATGTATTATATATTATGCCCTCTTATATAACCCATCCGTCCATATAGTTCCCGGGGAAAGATTTCGAGGGAGAGAGAAATTTTCGGTATGTGCTCTGCCGTGAAAGGCAGAGGAGAAAAGCTTCTGCTCCGCTCCCATCTCCTTCCACTGCGTCTCCAAACTCCGATCGTCTCTCATCTCTCCCTCCTTCTCTCTCTTCCTCTCTCTCTCTCTTTCTCTCTCCGTCTCTGGGCAGAGTAAAAGTCTGGGGAATATATTCTCTCTCTCTCTTTCTCTTTTTCTCTCTCTCTCTTTGTCTCTCCCAAAACTCTCTGTCTCTCTCGTTCCCTGTCTCTCTCTCTACTTAGACCACTCGGTGTAAAACTCGTTGACTTCCCCCATCGTCCCCTCATTGACTCATTCGGCTCTGGAGGAGTACAATAAAGCCCCGTAAAAGCTCTCATCTTCCTGGACTTGCCTTTCTCCCTTGAAAGAAAAGTCCAGGGCGTTCTTGAAGCCAACTTCGCCGTATTTGTCTTGGACTCGGAAGATTTCCCAGGGCCATTTCTATTTGGAATCAGGAAGAATAGAAGAGAAATAATTTTGACTTTGTTCTGTAAACAAAATCTCCCCTCAACAGTTCTCCCATTTCCTCCTCTGTTCGTTGTGGGTGAGTCGAGTGAAGTTTCATTTTCTCTCTGTTTGTCTGTCTCTCTCTCTCTCTCTTTCTCTCCGTCTACCTTTTTCTCTCGTTATTCCCTCTTCCGTCTCCTAACAATCATATTTTCCTCCGTTTGCTTTGTCTGTTGTTTTTACATAGATTTCTTAGTTTTCTGAATGGATCTTTCAGACTTTTTTGAAAGAACATATCTCTCTCTGATTGCCCCGTGTGGAATTACTGGCTACACTTTTCTGCCATTTTGGCTACCGATTTTGATGAGTTTAACGGGTTTTCCTGGGAATTATTCGGATATTTTGAAATTTGGTTGGTTTCTGTATTTCTCTACCTTTTTGTAGGCGGGAAAGGAGGGAATTTCAAAGCATATGCTTAGAGGCCTTTAACTTCTCGTTTATGCCTAGTTTAAAATATATTTAAATATATTCAAAACAACAATACTTTTGAGGGACCATAAATATTCTGTTTGTTTTCAATTTAAAAACTAATTTGTTAAGTATAATTTGAGAAAAATTCTCACGAAAAAGTTTGAAAATGTTTTGAACACGAGCTATCTGAAATTCGAGGGTTCAAACAGTGTAATATTTCTTGTAATTTGTTCTATTTAGATTTACTTTAAGTCAAACTTAAGTTGTTTAAATCGTTGAATTGCTTTTTCTTCTATCGGCTTTCCTTGTATTTAATTTATTTTCTTGGTTTCTATTTGCAGTTTTTGTGTTATTATCTGAATTACTCATTTTCTATATCATTCTCTTATTTTTCATTTAATGTTTCCTCGTTTCTCAATTTCGTTTTCTTCCATCTTGATTTAAAATCCCATGTTTTTTTCATTCTGTGTCCCTTGAACATCCTCCTGAATAGGCCGTCTCACAATCCCCCTAAAGCTTCTCTTCCCCCATGACTTTTAGCCTTCTCCCCTTGTATTTGTTGTTTCGTGTGAAAAAAAAACTCCCCCACTGAGTTTTAAAGAAAGAAAGTCTAAAGTAAATTGTATCCTATGTGAAAATTCCAATCCAAAACCACAGACGTTGAAGAAAGAAAAGAAAGTACGACGATGGAAGAGGGGCTTCGAGGAGAAAGGAGGAGGAACTCCAGACCTTTTTGGACCATTTCCCTCTCTCTCTCTCTCTCTCTCTCCCTCTCTCTCTCTCTCTTGCATCAAAGAAGACTCGGAAGGAGACGGAGGAGGAGTGGCACCCAATTTCTTACCAACTGCTCACAATTTCACCGGCTTTTCCTTCATCCTCTTCCATCTCATCTGCTGCCGCTTCATCTTCTCCCTTCAAAACTCCTTGCACACACACATCTTCCCATTGAAAGCTGTCTGATGGGGGAAAAGGACTTTTTTTTCTCTCTCTCCCTCTCTCTCTCCCTCAGTACTTGCTCCAAGCGTGTATCTTCCCCTCTTTCACTCTCTCTCCCTCCCTCTCTCTCTCTCTCTTACTCACTCTTCCCCATTTATCCCCACGCATTTTTCTCCCCAACTCTGTGTGTGTATATTTCCCCAAGAATTCTCGTCTCTTCCATCTCTTTCCCGAAGGACTTGTGCTCTTGTACAACATTTTTCTCCCCTTCGGAGGGGAGTTACACAATCTCTTCAAATATGTAAGTATCTATATATTCTTTAAACATATAGTAGTCGTTATAAGGAGCTTCTCCGAGGGTTTTTTTTTCTCCCTCTCTCTCTCTCTCGCTCTTCCATCAGCAATGAAAGGAAGGGGGGAAATTTTGGTTCTTCCTCTCTCTGGCTTTTTTTCCCCTGTATTTCTCCAGCCTCCCTCTATCTCTTCTTTCTCTGGGTACAAAAAAACTTTTCTGCCGCTTCTGGACTTTGGACAGACGGGAGGGGATCGATAATTTTTTTTCTGGGGTTTTCTCACTAGTTATTCTTTTAATTTTTTTTTCGATTTCTTCATCCCATAAAGCATGGGGAAATGGGGGAGAGTGAGGCAGAAGGAGAGAGGAGAAAGGAGAGACGGAGAAAGCGGCTGGAAGAGAGGGAATGAGTGAGGATGCATTAGAGTATTGTAGAGACGAAGAGAGAACGAAAGGAAGAAAGAGAGAAAGAGAGACTGAGAGGGAGAAAGAGAGAGAAAGGGACAAAGAGGGAACGAGAGAGAAAGAGATAGAGAAAGGGTATGCAGTGTTTGGGCAATTGAGAGTTGATTAATCTCTCTCTTTGCCTTCTCTCGCTCTCTCTCTCTCGCTCACTTTCTTTTCCAGGGTGTTTGCTCCACTTTAATGGCGCAGACACTTACCTTGAGCTCATTTCGGGACGTACATACGTAGTAGCTTTTAAAATGAAGGTTCTTATTTCTCGGGAAATAGCCAAGTTTTTTAATAATGTTGTTCCAAGACGCGGGTGGCTTTTTGTTCTCTCAATTTTCATCTCTCTCTCTCTCACTCTCTTTCTCACTCTCTCTCTCTCTCACGGTCTCTCTCTCTTGTTATAGTCTATTCTCCCTTTGATCTTCATCTTTCTCATATTTCCTTCTCACATTCTGTCTGAATCTCGCTTTTACTCTCTCCCTCTATCTGTATCTCTCATTTTCTTTTCCTCTCTCTCTCTCTCTCTCTCTCTCTCTTTATTTTCCTCTCCCCTTCTTTTTCTCTCCCCCTATTCTTTCTCTATCTTCCTCTGTATTTCTCTCTCTGACTTTCGTTTTCTCTCGTTATTATTTGCTCTCTCTTTCTTTCTCTCTCTTCCTCTGTATTTCTCTCTCTCTCGTTCTTCCTTTCTCCCTCTTCCTCTCTGTCTTTTTCCTCTCTACTTTGTCGCTCCTTGTCTTTCTTCCCTCCTCTCCTTTCTCTCTCTTTTCGTCTGTATTTTTTTATCGCTCTTTCTTCCTCTCTCTTTCTATCATTCCATCTCTCTCCCTTCTTACTCATTTGCCCCTACTCACATTCGAGTCCATCTAATTCCGCTATTTCTGTTTCCTCTACTTTTCCACATTAGTCTTGCACTCTCACTCTCTTGTCCAGCACTCTCTCTTTCTTTCTCCCTTTTATCCTCCTGCACTCTTTCCCGTCTTTTCCTCCTTTCATTTAAAAGTGAATCTCTCTTTATTTCCCTCTGTCTTTCACCCTTAATATCACTCTTCTCCTGACTTTCTCCAGGTCTTTCCCAATCTCCACATGTATCTCTCTCTTTCGTAGTCTACGCAGTCCTCTCAGTCTCGCAATTTTCCTTCTCTCTCTCTCTCTCTCTCTCTCTCTCTCTCTCTCCCGCTCTGTCTTCCGTTGATTCCCTGACACTTTCCCTCTGTCTGGTCTTTTTGCTCCCAATCCCGCGCGCTCCCTCTCTCCCTCTCTCTCTCTCTCCCTTTCCATATACTTCCCATATATCCGAATATTCTCCCATCCTTCACGCATTTCCCTCGGTCTGAGCACTCCCCTCTCTCCGGAGCGCAAGACCCGACACATGAAGACGCTCTCCCGCGCACTCATGTCCAACATCCGCTCGTGTCAGCATCTCCCACCAACTCTCTCTCTCTCCCTCTCGTCATCTCTCACTCACTCTTTGTCCCTCACACCGTCACTCAGTCACTCTCTCACTTCCCTCTGTCCATGTCCAGTCTCTGTCTCTCTCTCTCTCTCTTTCTCCCTCTCTGTTGGGCAATATAAGAGAGGACGTCCTCCCATAGAGCACCCTTTGGAATAGTGCGTTTATAAGAAGAGCCACAAAAGAGTGGCCACCCCTCAGTCCGTACACAATTATGGGAGAGGTAGCCATGGGGAGGGAGAGAGCCTGGGATAATTAACACCTTGTGAGCGGGAGATAGTGGGTGAGGGTTGAAAGGCCATTAAGAAATTAGTAATTTATGTACACTCACATATAAAAAAAAGTAGAAAGGGAGAAAAAAAGTTTTTTTTTTTTGCGGAAGGAAATGAGAAGCGGAACTTTATTTATGTAGTTTCTTTCCTTTTTTTTCTACGTTCGCTTCTGAAGGGATTTCTCTACTTGTACGGAAAAGAGATAAAGATTTTTGCGGGGGAGGAGAAGTTCACTCTTTGGAGGGGAAAAGTGAGAAGACGGGAGGAGGAAGACGGAGGAGAAAGGGTGCGTGGTTCCGGGTAATTCTGGCGTGAATGACATGATTTCTCATCATCGTCCTCTTCTAGCCTCGCCAAAGGCAGCACGCAATGGGGAAGAATAATTTCGGGGAGAAAACTCATCACGGTACTTAAATGGTAAGCTGAAAAAATTTCTTCTCCTTTTTTCTATATACATTATTTCTATTTTTTATATTCTGTTCTATCCATATATTTACGGTGCATACGAGCATGTGGATAAGGGTAGCATATTAATTGGGAATAAACGGTGGTAATTTTTTTTGGAGGTGTGGAATCATTACTTTTGTTTGGTTTTGGGAGGAGTTTTTCGTGTTTTTACATGGGGGAAGTGGGAACTTTCTTGACCCCTAGATTTTGGGCTTCTTTGATGGGAGTCTTTGGTATGGCATGGGAAAGGGCATGAAGGGAAAGGCGTAATTTTTTTTGTGCTTTCTCTTTCGCTCTTGTGTCTTGGAAAGGGCAAAAGTTTCTTAAGTCCACGCACTTTTTCCTTGTCCTCATAAATTTCTTTGGCGCTTTCATTCTCTGTATCTTACTTTCTCTCTCTCTCTCTTGTCTCTCTCTCTCATTTTCTTTCCCCATCCACAAGATATTTTTTTCCTCTCCGCTATTTTCCCCACATTTTTTTCTTTTCCTGTTACTATTTCCTTCCCATTCTTTTCCAGTGTTGAAAGATTGGGATTTCTTGGCTCGGCACTACGGAAGAGGGGGAAAAGTGGGGAAAGTAACTTGCCATTGAAAATAAATTGCATTTTTCTGTCTGGGTTAAGACTTGGGGAAAAAATGTCGAAGAGGGAAATTCAAAATTTGTAGCCACTTTTGTCATATAATCCTTTTTGGGCATCGCTCAATTCATGCTATTTTCTCCATTTTTAAGGGATTTTTCCAATCATTTTTAAGAGACTTTTACATTCATTTTGAAGGGATTCTTACTTTCATTTTTGAGATATTTTTACATTCATTGTAAAAGGATTTTTACATTTATTTTTATTATACTGACATATTCTTTAATTCTTTGATTCATATTCAGTTTAAAACATGGGTTTTCGAAGGATTCAAATGTAGCTGTATTTAAATAAAAATTATAATTGAAATTCAATTAAAACAGCAAATTTAAATGCTTTAGAACGAAACATCAGAGAATTCTTAAAAAAAAATTAGAAATGCCATTTTTGTACCCGATTTTTTCCTTCATTTTCAATGAAACTTTCACTTTCAAACTCATTTTTTAAATTTGATTCCCGCCACCGCCACCCAATGCTCCGAAGCCTTCAAATTCTCCCCAAGACCCGCCCACGGCGCATGAGCAGATTCCCTCCCAGTAAATCAGGGCGCATATTGGCGTGTACATATGGACCGAAATTCCCCGCATCTCCCCCCTTTTTTTCTCCTCTGCAAAGACAGCTCCGAAAATAATTGATGCAAGGAAATGATAAGAAAAACTGCAGGATTTATTGTTAGAGCCTTTATTTCGCAATTACATTACCCGGGCATTTGCTGGAGAAAGGGGGTTTCTGACGGGGAAGGCGGAGGTACGATGGAAGAAATGTGATAGTATCCACACTTTTTTACGTGTTGGATGGTAGAGGCTTGAACAAAACAAGATATTGTACGGAGGAAAAAAAAGTCAGTTAGATTGAAATATATAGGAATAATACAGGGGGAAGGGGAGGGTGGGGGAGACTAGGTGTTGCTACATTATTAAGCGGATATTTAGGGGGGAAAGAATATATACGAAGATAGACGGGGAAGAAGGATATGGAAAAATAAGATGATGGAGGATTGCTATAGAAAGTCCACTTTCTCTTCTTCTCTATTCAATAAACATGAGGATGATGTAAGCGCATTTTTTATACTCTCTCTTTCTTTCTCTCTCATTTTTGCTTCCTCATCTCTCTCACTTCTCTCTTCATTGATCTTTTCAGTCAAAATCTCCTTTTTCTCTCTCTTCACTTTCTCTCTCTTTCTTTTCCTCTCTTTCTCTCTATCTCTCTTCTCCTCACTTTCTCTCTCTCTCTTCTCCTCTCTTTCTCTCTCTCCTCTCTTTCTCTCTCTCTTCTTCTCTCCTTCTCTCTCTCTTCTCCTCTCTTTGTCTCTTTTCCTCTCTTTCTCTCTTCTACTCTGTTTTTTCCTCTTCTCAATCTCTCTGTCGCATTCTTATTGTTTCAATTTCTTACTCTTTTTCATTGTTTGTTTTCTATTTTTTCCTTAATTCATATCTCTTCCCACTCTCCCTTTTTGCCTTTCCGTCTCTTTTGGTCATTTTTTGTTTCTGTCTCTCTTTTTTCATTCCCTTTTGTCTTTCGTATTCCTAGTCTGTCTTTCTCTCCTAATCAGTCTCTTTCTTTTTCGCTCTCATTCCTTGTCTATTCTCTCCTTCTCTTTCGTTTTTAGTCACTTGGTCTCTCATTTCTAGTCTCTCTTTCACTCTCCTTCCTAGACTAACTCCCTCTTCCTCTCTTGTTCCTAGTCTATCTCTCTTTTTTATTTCCTTTCTGGTCTCTCTCTCAATTCTAGTCTCTCTCTCTCTCTCTCTCTCTCTCTCTCTCTCTTATTCCTTGTTTTCTCTCTCTCTGTCTATCTCTCATACCATATTATTCTCTTTCTTCCTTTCATGACTCCGTCTCTCTCTTTCATCTTGTTTCTCTCCCTCCTCTTTCCCGTCTTCCTCATCTCTGCCCATGTACCTTTTATTCCCTGCGCATGAACTTTCACGTTATTATTTATTTATTTACCTTGACAAGGGATGCAGAAGGAGAGAGTAGGGAAAAAAGATGCGGGGAGAGAGAGATGGAGCGAGAGAGAGAGAGAGAGAAGGGAAATTGAAGGAACGCGCTCATATTCCAGTACTGAGACTAAAAAAAAGTAATATGAGACGTGATATATGGCAGATTACACATTTGATGGGTTCCCATTTTTTATCACCGAAAAAGCTTTGTGGATGTGGGAAATTGGACAACTGTCGCTTATGGATTTCAATTATGATTTTTCCCCTTCTCTCTCCTTCTCTTCCGAAAATGCACCATCCCATTTTCAACTATAGTCTCTCGCATTTTTTCACGGTGGATTCATCCCTCCCCCTAAAAAATTTAAAAAAAGGAAAATGTGCACCCTCCTTTTTTCTAAAAAAAAAAAAAAAAAAGTTGACCAGCCCCTTGATCTCACATTTTTCAACCCTTTCCCCCTCGTCCTGTCAAGCCTCCGTCATGTTTTATGGATGGACAATTTCCCATTGATATACGCCCTGAATTGAAGATGAGGAAATGACAGGGAAGTATAGCTTTAAAATGTTTAAACACTGGCGGGAATATTTGAATTGGCTGTAAAGGGAGATTTGTTGGAGGACGCTTTCCACCCAGTAAAACAAACTCCAGAGGAAGGGAAATACAAATGTATCAAGGGCTAGGTTCTGAGAATCCCCGGGGAAGCTTTTAAAGGGGCGATACATGCTTTGATACGAGGGAAAGGATGGATACAAGAGTGTGCATGAGAGAGCATTCAGGAGAGAGAAAGCTTACATAAAATAACATGGAGTTCTTTGAATCCTTCGTTCCTTTTACTTTCTCCCTCTCGCTCCGTCTCTCGCCTTTGAATTCAAAATCCACCTAATCTAAATAGGAGCTGAAATACCATCAAAAGCCTCAGAGACAGACAGCATCCATAACGTCAGCCATATCAAATACAACTAGGAATTCCGGGGAAGAACGTCCTTCCAAAGGAATGATAGCGTAAAGGGAAATTTGTAGACGCAAAAAACGGTATGGAGAAAATTTGAAGGAATAAATCCAAAAATCAAAGAGTAGACATCTTTTGCTCTAAAAGAGAAAGTTGCAAAAGCATTGCGAAACGTAAAGGGGGAATTTGCGAGAGAGAGAGAAGGAATTATAAGGCGAGGAAATAGAAAGAGACAAGGCTATGCTGAGCCTAAGAGAAGGTGAAGGGAGGAAAAAGTAAACAGAGACAGAGTAGAGAAAGAGAACGAAGACAGAAAATAATTAAAAAGAGAAAGCCAGAGAGGAAGAAAAATTACAGAGAGAAAGCAGCGGGAGACAAAGTGAATAACAAAGACGGGGAGAAAGAACGTAGGAAGAAAATAAATTCATTTCAAAAATTGTAATGGAGAGAGAGAAAACAATTAAATGGAAAACGATAAAATTACATAGCGAGAGATAGAAAAAAATAAAAATTCATAAAAAATATTAAATAGAAAGAAAGAAAAAAATTAAAAAGGATAGAAATCATTGAATAGAAAAAGATAAAAATACGAGATAGAAAACATTAAATAGAAACAGATAAAAATAGAAAGAGATAGACTACATAAAATAGAATGAATAAGGGACAAAATCAGAGCAAAGAAACGAAAGGAGTATAGAGGAAGCAAATATTCGGCCAAACATAAACACGAGAAGCAGAAAAAATAAAAAGAACATAAATAAAGAGACAGGTCGAGGAAATACACCGAGACAGGGAAACAACAGAGGGAAAAAAGAGAAACATAGAGTAGCCGATGGAGAAAAAGAAGAGGCACAGAGAGAGATAGAACAGAAAATTAATAAGAAAAAAGGATAAAAAAAAGAGAAAGGTCAGAAAATAGTGTGCAAAAATAATAAACGATAGAGCCAATTAGAGAGTAAAAGATTAGAGGGAAGAGAGAGGAATTCGAGAGAGAGCGAGCAAAAGCTGAAAGAGAGAGACAGAGAGAGAGAGATAGCAAAAGTAGCCCAGCAAAATGAAAAGGGAAGAGATCATAAGTAAAAAGCTACCCCTTTATACATATATGTACATATGTATTGTGAGGACTCCGTAGTACAGATAAATGAAGGAGATTCTAACACATCTTTGTGGGAGAGACTCCCTTTGACTGGAGCAGGAGAGGGAGAGAGACGCGGGGAAAGATCTGCTGGAGCACATTGAGAGCTACAAAGCCTCTCCCTTTTAAAACTCGTCCAGGACGACAAGTAATAGAAGAGCAGACATGTGGCAACCCTTTCAATTATTTGATGCCGCATCCCTCATTCATTCCCTTTTTTTTCGCTCTTTTACTCTGCATACACCCATTCAATATACTCTCTCTCTCGCTTTCTCATCTCCCTCCTTTTACTCTCCCCATTCAAACCCCACATTTATACGTAGAAAGGACCTCACATATGCTTAATCAACGACGGGGTAGTAAAAGAGGGGAGGGAGAGAGACCGGGAGAGATTGCGAGAGAGAGAGAGAGAGAGAGAGTGAAAGAGGACGCATAGCACCAAAATCGATGAGTGTGCATAGAAGATAGGGTGGAAAAAGAGAGACATAAGCCCAATATATGGCCCATACATACTTTGGGAGCACAAAAACAAGCCTTATCTCTCCTCATTGTCTTTTTTCACTGCCATAAGGACCAAAAAAAGCGACCGTGAGATCGAGAGAGAGAGGAAGAACGAGAAATAAAGGGAGAACGCTATGAGTCAAGAAACAGAGAGACACGGACATGAATGAAGAAAATTGTGGAGAAAGACATCCGAAAACCTCCGGAAACAAATAGAATATGGGATGGAAAAGAGCAAAATAGCTACGGAGAGAAGGGGCTATAAAGAGAAAAAAAATGGAGAGGAAGAGAGCCAGAGAGAAAACGAGTTTACCAGAGAGAAAGAGAGCAAAAGAGAGAGAAAGAGTAAACTGGAGAGAAATAGGGCAATAGAGAAAAGAGCAAAAGGGATACAGATTGCTGCTGACAGAAAGGGGAAAAAATAGACAAATTTGGAGAGAAAGCGAGCAAAATAGAAAGAAAGAGAGAAATAGAAGAAAAATATGAAAGTTAGAAAAAGAGAAAGAAAGAGAGAAATATAAAAAAATAATGAAAGAGAAAAAGAGAAAGAAAGAGAGAAATAGAAAAAAAATAATGAAAGAGAGAAAGAGAGAAACAGAAAAAAATAATGAAAGAGAGACAGAGAGAAAGAGAAGATGAATATATTTTTGCTATCCCTGCTCAATTTGTCATGACGCGCTTCAGAGCCCCACGAGCGAGTCCAGTTTCGGTCCATTCTTCCTCCGCAGAGTATCCCGTACAATAACGGGGTTGGCATTCCTGTTTTTATTTTTTTTATCTCATAAAAATAATGACCATTCCTCTCATATGCGTGTGTATTTCTGTATTTCATGTTCTGGAACAATATTAATAACATCTACGTACATATGTGTTCATACATCTCCTTTTCTCTCCCCAGAAAAAAAAAAGCTTGTCAGCCCATTTCTCTTCTTTTTTGGGGGAATCTCCCCATACATCCTTTTTTCCCCAGAATCATCCCAATTCTTGGAATTCGTAGATCCCGCTAGATAAATTAATTCCATTAATTAGATGTTTACTAAAAATGTACATAGCGATTTATTTCATAAACAGGAAGGACTTTTATTACGTGGTAATACATATGTATACATTCATGAGGTTTAGAGTTAGAATTTAAATCCAGCAAAATCGGCGGGAAATATTCAAAAATGTACACCAATGTTAACAAATGTAAACGAACCTACGTGGTTTCTAACGCATTCCATAATTCTGAACATAAACGGTAGGACAAAATCGAAAAAGAATCGAAAAGAAAAGCATTTGATCCTGCACAAGGCGAATAACGAAATTCTCCATGACCTTTTTTTTTTGTCTATCTATCCAAGAGCAAAGACCGAAGGCTTGGAACAAATGTGTGTGTAAAATGACATTTATCGACAATGTATTGTTCCATGTTATGTCTGTCTCTATCTTTTTCCTCCACATTTTTTTTTATCCTTTGCAGCTGCGAGCCCAATATGTAGGTCTTGAATCATCCCTCCACACTTTTTTTTATATCTCTTATACTTTTTCGTGCTTGGGTGCAATACTACCCATAATCCTCTGTGGTATACATAGTAGTACTACAAGCCAGACCTTTTTTTTCTCTCTCTCCTCAGGGTATATAAAGTCATGTTAGTACAATATACATACTAAAATTGATGTATGAATGGTACAAGAAGGCCTTACTACTCACGATAACAGTCTTTCGCCGGAGTAGTGACCTCCGAGTGAGTTATTATTGCCAGTGTTTAATACATATCCCAGTCAAAAAGGACCTTTCCCCCCAAATTTCCTTATTCCCAGTTTTATTTTGCGGAAGAAAAAATAAAGATTATTGTACCCAAAATACACATTTTGAAGGCCGAATGATGGCGAGACACAAATAATCTCTTGCGTATGGGAGAATCTATATGTATATACGTAATAAACAATGGAAGTAATCGTGGGAGGATATAAATATAGGGAAGCAATTTTCACCATATGCAATTCTTCAAAAGATTTATTCACAGGAGGTCTTCAACCGCTCTATTAATTTCTTTAGACCATAAGAGCCTTCTCCTTCGTAATTTCTATTTGCTCATCGATAAAAAAGAAACGAAAACAGAGAGAAATAGAACACGCCAAAAAAGAAGGGAAAACAGAGAAAACAATCACGAAGGATGGTTTTCTCATTTGTATAAATCTAGAGATAGAATGGGAAAGAGCGAAAGGAGATAGGAAATAGGTGGAAAGGGAGAAATTGAGAGAAAGCTAGAGGGAAAATAGAAGGAACGACGGAAATAAGACAAGAAAAGAGGAAATAAGAGAAAAGGAGAGGCGAGGAGAAAGACAATTGGGGAAAACGAGGGAGAAAAAAGAGAGGAAATGAGAGAAAGAGGAAGAAAATAGAGGGAATACGTGATAGAGAGAAAGAGGGAGATAGTTGAGGCAATAAGAGGGGACGAGAGAGAAAAAAGAGACAATAAGAGAGAAAAGAGGCAATAGGAGAGAAAAAGAGAGAAAAAAGAGACAATAAGATAGAAAAGAGGCAATAGGAGAAAAAGAGAGAGAGAAAAGAGACAATAAGGGAGAAAGAGAGAGAGAGAAAAAAAAGAGGCAATAAGAGAGAGAGAAAAAAAAGAGGCAATAAGAGAGAGAGAGAAAAAAAAGAGGCAATAAGAGAGAGAGAGAAAAAAAAAGAGGCAATAAGAGAGAGAGAAAAAAAGAGGCAATAAGAGAGAAAAATATATGCAAGAAGAGAAAAGGAAGGAATGAAAAAGAGAAAAAAGGCAGGTAATGAAAGAGATAGGGAGAAAGAGAGACAATAGAGAGAAACAAATGGTCTCATCTTCCCATTATTTAATAATAAAAAATTGACTCCCAAAGAAATGTTAATTGAGGGACGATATCTTGGAAAAAGATGGTAAAACATGTGCCAGTGACAAAAACAGTAATATAATCCCTTCCCTCACACCCCTCACAATCCCCCTCTCACTCTTCTTGGAAAAGCCAAAGACGTTGGTTCCTCTCGTTATCTCTATTCTCGTTGAAGATCCCAGAATAATCCCCTTCGTGCACTTTATTCATAATAAAGAAAATACGCGCCATTAATGAAAGCTCCATATTGTCTCCTTAAGACCTCATCATTGTTTCCTCCCAATTACGACCGTACCTTTAGCCGCCCACAGTCTCTCTTCTATGTAATCCAACAATGCTTTATCTCTCTCTCTCTCCTCTCACTCTCTCTTCTCTCTCTTTCTCTATATCCCATGATTTTCCATTAGTCTCCCTCTCGTTCCCTTTTTATGCCCTTGGCCGCGCTTCCTCCTCTTCTTCCCTATAAAATTCGGCTTAATCGCTAGCAAATGACGCACTGACGTCAATGGCATTGACAAATACACACATCCAGGAAAGAAAATTTTTGCTCTCTCTCTCTCTCTCTCTGGTTCACTCCGTCTCTTTTTAGCTCATACGCCATGCACACAAACTACGCATATCGGTCCCATGCTAAGTAATAAGCTGCAAAGACTGGACACATAAAAACCAAGTGTGCTCTTTGTACTCTGATGTAGCAGTGGCTGTGGTAGTAAACGAATATGTAGTCGTAGTATCTAGTCAGTTACAATTTTTTTTTCCTGGGGTCGGCCCTAAATATGTAACCCCGTGTAATGTCCTTTGAAGCTCGTGATACATAATGCATGGGGTGAGAGAGAGAGACTGAGTGAGTGAGTGAGAGAGAGAGAGAGAGAGAGAGAGAGAGAATTCCCTTTGGAGAATACTACTTCTACGACAACATACTACCGTTTACTACCACTACCACTTACAATTGTCTCTTCCATTCACCCTCACGACCTAAAAGGTTTCCACGGAATCACAGGGAAAGACACGCATGTGAAGGCAGAGGGAGATTGCAAGAGAGAGAGAGAGAGAGAAATAAAGAGAGAGAGAGAGAAAGAGGAAAGGAGAGATGCATGAAGGGAGAGGCAAAGAGAGACTTGATCAGAGAGAGAGAGGGAGAATACTGAATTTATCAGTCTTGTATGCAGGAAAAGCTACTAAAATGGTTAAGTTTTAGGAGGCGACAAAACCACAGAGAAAGACAGAAGGGGCCAAGAAATACGAAAACGGCCAGAGAAGATCGGAAAGATGAACAAGGAAGGAATAGAGACACGAAAAAGAAAAGCAATAGAGACAATGATGGTGAATAGAAGGACAGAACTGACAAGAAGCAGAAAGGGAGAATTATAGAGAAGAACAAAATCGATACACAAACGGAGCAAGAAATTGACTGAGAGAGAAAGACGGGAGAAATTAAAGGAAGATAAAGAGAGAGAGAGGGGTAGAGAGAGAGAGACAGAGAAATGTAAACGGCAAGAGTGAAGAAAGCGAAAGAGAGCGAAAGCGAGAAAGCGTTCGACAGGGAAACATCAGGGGGAGGGAAAGCTGGGAAGGGAGAGCAAAAGGGGCAGAAAAAGGGAGAAGCAGAGAGAAAAAGAGAAAGGAATAACGAAAGAGCAAGAGAAGAGAGAGAGAAGAAAAAAGAAAGATAAAGAGAGAGAAGGAGAAACAGAAAGAGAAAAAGAGAGATACAGAGAGAGAGAAACAGAAAGAGAAAAAGAGAGAGATACAGAGAGAGGGACAACGAGAAACAGATAGAGAAAAAGAGAGAGATACAGAGTTTGAAAACGAGAAACAGAAAGAGAGAACAAGAGAAAACAAAAGGAGAGAGCACCAGAGAATGAAAGAGAGAGAGAGCAAGCGAGAACGAAACAGAGAGAGAAGGATAGAGAAAAAGAGAAAGAAAGAGTGATAGCAAAAGGAGACAAGAAGAGGCTGAGAGAAGAGATAAAAAAAGAATCAGGAAAAAAAAGGTCCGCGACCCATATTCCTCTCCATGCCCCCTAAATACATAAATATACATACAAAGTCACTCAGCATATGAAAGCACTCATTCAATTCTCCTTCGTCCTCTCTCTCTCTCTCTCTCTCTCCCTCTTTCCTTCTCTCACTCTCTCCTCTCTCCCATCTGGTTAACCTTTCATAAGCATTTTGAATGTGTGAATAGTCACAAATTCTTTGTACTTACCATTATTATTACATCCCATGTGAGTCCATGTACAATGTACATAACCAAGCTTTTAGATAGGAAGGGAGAGAGCGAGTAAAATAGAAAGAGAGAGAGAGAAAGAGAGAGGAAGAGAGAGAGAGAGAGAGAAAAGGAAGGTTCATTGAAAATCCTGTGTATACTATGGAGAATCTGCAACTTGTATGAAATGAGTTTTTCCCCTCACACGTCCCCAAAGAGAGAAAAAAAGGGCCTAGTTTTCCATGATGTACATGTGTATATAAATACATTGTCCCGATAAGACCCCGTTGCCCCCTCTCCCCTTGATCCTCTCTCTCTCTCTTTCTCTCGCTCTCTCTCTCTCCTATTCATTGATACAAGTCTTTAGGAAGAGAAAAGAGAGAGAGAAAGAGAGAGAGAGAGAGAGAGAGACCCAGTCACCAGTTTATCTCTTCTTCGTGGTCGACATGGAACACACACACTCTCATCCGTCCCAACATCAAATAGGACATGGAGAGAGACAGAGCTCTGTTCAAATCTCTGGGGGTTTCAACACATTATTTGTATAATAAAATATACAAGCAAAAAAGGCTTGGCTGCCACAGAATATTTGTAGTGAGAAAAAAGGGGAAATATATATTTTATGTGGTTTCAAGAAATATGGGATATTTCCATATATTATATGATAGGAGATATTCTCAGAGAGTTATTATAAAGCTCATTTAACCCCAGTA
Organism: Disparrhopalites patrizii; assembly: GCA_034698585.1. Taxonomy (NCBI): domain Eukaryota; kingdom Metazoa; phylum Arthropoda; class Collembola; order Symphypleona; family Sminthuridae; genus Disparrhopalites; species Disparrhopalites patrizii. Next base: position 13,146 of record JAQGBT010000779.1, on the reverse strand, counting down.
TTTACTCCCAAAAAAAAAAACTCTCCTCTCCGTCGCACTTTTTTCCGCTGATTTCCTCGTGGATATTGACAGAGTGGAAACAGAGTTTATACAACATTTACTTGTGGTGGAATATGAGCAAGACACGCAAATTATACGACATGAAACGTCCTCATTTTTCTTTCCCTTTTGGGGGCGATACGCATGGAGCGTCCTAGAATTTCCATGAATCAAAAGGAGGAAAAAAGAAACATTGTGGTGGATTTTTAGTGAAGCTACGGGAAAAAACTTTTTTTTTCCTCCACCCGAATTTGGAAAGAACACAGTATTTTGGCGGGGATTTAAGTGTGGCAAAATCGGACTTTTTCAAGTATTTTTATCATGCTAAAATTCCTAAATTCATTCCTTGGAGGCACCCGGCACTGGAGAGAAGCGAGCAACTGGATAAATGTGGAGGTAAGCCGGACGTCATTTTAATTTAGGAGGTTAAACATTTAATATTTTTAAAGAGGAAATATGAGACGAAAAAGAGGGGGAAAGAGGCTGAGAGAGAAAAAAGGTAGATTGAGAGAGAGACACCGAAAGAACAGGCAGATAGGGAAAGAGAAAAGAAGCAGAGAGACAGAAAAGAGGCAGAGGAGGAAATAGAATAAAGAGGCAGAGAGACAGAAAAAAGGTAGAGAGAGAGAAAAAAAAGAGGCAGAGCGAGAGAGAAAAAAGAGGCAGAGAGAGAGAAGAGCGAGAGAAAAGACGCAGAGAGAGAGAAAAAGAGAGACAGAGAGAGAGAAAGAGATCGAGACAAAAAACGCCGGTTGCTGGCGGGAGCCGAAAAGCGGGAGAGCATTTGCTGACAACAAAATGATCCGCGAGACTAGGAAGTGATTCACACAGGCATCAAGATATCAAAGAGGATGAGATAGTGATGGAGATCATTTACAGGAAAAGATGAAAGAGAGTATAATGTGTGGACATAAGAGAATCTGGGAGGTGATGAGATATTTGTGAGAGACAAAAAAAATGAAAGACTGAGAGAAAGAGAGAGAGAGAGAGAGAATTAACAAGAGTGTCTGACGCACAAATGAGGACGAGACAGAGAGAAAGACTAGGAGGATCCAAGAGGGTGACTAGAAAGACAGTAGGAGAAAGATGAAATGGGAAAAGAAAAAGGGAGACATGAAAAGCGGAGGAGAGCCCCGAATGACAGAGAGACAAGTATCCAAAATCGAAGTGAGAGAGAGAGAATGTGAGATACAAAGTGATAGGATCAGATGAAATAGCGAAAGTGATAGGGAGAAAAACAGCGAGACAGAAAGAGAGAGACATAGAAAGAGCGAGACAGAGAGAGAAATAGACAGACAGAGAGAAAGAGAGACAGAGACAGAGAGACAAGCATTAGGCAGGCGACAATATAAAGGAAATGTCATCCTCCCTGCCTGACAGGTCCCCGACATTGCCATTGCTTTTCCTTTCAATTATACCAATAATTTCGCCGATCCCCTCCGTAACTGAATCAAGAATCAGAGATAGACACGATCAGCATCGTCATCCACCTCCTCCTCCTCAACCTCCTCCGCTTCCTCCTCATCATCACTCCCATCTTCAGAGATTTGAGAAGCTCCTACCACCACGGGTATTTATTCCATTTGGACATGTACACATATCCACCCCTTCATCTTATTTACCTTTCCCCGCCGCCCCCAACAAACGTCAATGGAGAGACAAGATACACGTGTAGGACGTCAAGCAAACAGGACTAAGGACATGAGAGAGACAATTTTCTCCGGGATGGTTGAAAAGGAGTCTCCTGGAGGAGATATAGGCACTTTCCGAAGTCGTGTGGAGGAGGACGAAGGGAGCGATAAGAGATAGAGAGAGACACGGAGAAAGAGAGGAACCGAGAGAGAGAGAGAAAGACAGAGAGAGAGAGAGAGAGAGAGTGAGAAAGCTGTACTCGACCTTCCTTATCACAATTCAATACAATTCCCTATAAATTCTACAAAGTGCTCTGTTCCCGGCATGTGCTTCCCGATGGGAATCCCAGAGCAAAAGAGAACTCTGGGGCGTGATAATAATATTCTTGTCAGACCCCTTCCTCTCTCTCTCTCTCTTCCCTCTCCGAGTACAATTTGATCCTGTTACTCCAATCACAACTCTTGAATTCAAAGAGAGTCACCGAGGGAAAGGATGAGAGGGAAAACGAGAGAAGAGAGAGAGAAATCAGCCGAGGATAAATGTGAAGGAATTGAAAACAGTACAACAACGAAGACATTAGATACAGAATGGAGCATTGGGAATTCTGAGAGAGAGAGAGAGAGAGAGAGAGAGAGAGAGAGAGAGAGAGTCAGAGATACAAAAGGAAAGTATTTTGAGACCCGAGGTTTTGTGTAAAACTTGGAGGGAATTCGGGGGAATCGGAGTGCACGCAGGTAAATCAATATTTATCAGTCGGTTCACACATGAATGATCTTCCTGTTTTTGTCATCTTCCCTTTCCTATTACCCTCTCTCTGTCTGTGGTACTTCTGATATATCTCCCTTGTTCTTCTCCACTCGTGTATTCCTACACTACATCAAAAGGAGGAAGGAAGGGGACGTCTACAGAGATAGAAAGTTACAAATAGAACCATGCTCACTCGTGCCATTTGTTTGTATTCTCTGTGGAAACACTGAGGAAGATTGTGTAGAGGCATTTTGTATGGTTGTTTTCCTTCAAAAGAGGCTGAGACAAAGGAGGAGATGATATTTGAGAGAGAGAGAGAGAGAGAGAGAGAGAGAGAGACGGAGATGAAAGCAAATTAATTGCAAGAGGAACAAACGGGAGGGTGCGAGAATGAAAATTGTCAGGAACACGCTTGAATATGGAAATGGACATTTGTGAAATGACAAAATCAGAAAGGGAAAAAGAGAGAGAGAAGAAGACGAAGAGAAATAAAGTAAAAGTGAGACGACACAAACGGAGAAGGACAGAGAGAGAAATATGGTCAGAAATAAAGAGACACAAAAAAATAAACGCAGACGAAGCTGGAGAACTACAAAAACAGTCGGACAGAGAAACGGAAAAAGAGAGAGGTAGACAGAAAGACGGAGGGAGAGAGAGGGAGAGAAATGCACAGAGAAAAGGAGAGAGCAACAGTGAGAGAAAGAAAGAGGATGGCAGAGAAAAGGAAAATGAGAGAGAAAAAGATGATGATAGAGGAAAAGAGAGAAAGAAAGAGAGACGGCGACAGACAAAAAGGGAGAAAGTTAAGAGAGAGGCAGAAAGAAAACAAAAAAAATCTGGCTAAAAAACAGAGAGAAAAACAGAAATTGGACAGCAAAAAGGAGACAGATAGAGAGAAATAAATGAGAGAGCTGTTTCAAAAGGCAAGCGTCAAAGAGGGAGACGCGCCACAAAAAAGAAGACAGAAATACCAGAGAAATCCGACATGGAAGAATGAGGGAGCGAAGTTAGGCGGAATAGCCAAAAAACAGTGGGAGAATTCAGAAGGAAAACAAGTTCTTCGTATTTGGGTTCATATATAACTATGTATATGTATAAAGATATAAATGTTCGCCAATCTCTTCCTATAATGGTGTAAGACCCAGAAAGAAAGCCGACAATGTACAAAATAACATCCATGGAACGTGCGTTTGTGTCTGAGAGCCGGAGAGTGATAAGGACACTTAATTAAAACCTTTTGACAGGAATCAAAATGTCATTGTCTCCTCCTCCATATGTATACTCATATATTCCCCTTCCTTACTCGTTACGATGGATTCTCAACAAAAATGTATCACGTCTCTCTCTCTTGCTTTATTAAGACTAAACAAGAGTGGAATCGTTGAGGAGCAACAACAACTGCAACTACGTTGTCCCTTCTGTGGATGAGAAAGAGAGAGAGAGAGAGCTTTTTCTGTCTCCTCCCCACGAGATTTTGTTGGACCTTCCACCCATTCATACAGGGAGATACATACGAGGTTAGACCAAGACGTGACTTGTGCCACATTTATTGGGGTCCCTCTCATTACTACAGAAGGGGGCAAAAGGAGTATTGAGCAACTTTTTTTTTGCCCCTTCACCATCTCCCTTGTTATGAGTCAGAACATATGTGGGCATCGTTTCCCAAAGGGCGAATCAGAATTTTTTGGGGAAGCTCCATCTCTCTCTGCTTCTCTCCCTCCAAGGATCAAAGCGGTATATAATTACAGACCGGGTGATTCCTCATCCATTTGCAGGCTGCACAGTCTGATATTTCCCCCTCTCTGCCTCCCAGTTTCAAAGATTTTTTTAAACAAAAAAACAGCTCTTTTGTTTCATAAATGGACAATTGTATTACTCCATATCCATTTCAAGAGATACCTGGTTGATTCTGCCAGTAGTCAGACTGGTTCTGGAAGAGACGTTATGGTTTCAATTTGTTTTTCTCTCTCATATATACAATTCTGCCTCTTTTGTCGGGATCCGATAGAGACGGACTTTTGTGTGGTTCTCCATCACGAAACGGGTCTTTACGGGGGGTTTCTCCCGTGTGTATTGGAGCGGGAATAAGGGGAAACCACGATGAGTCTCTCCCTTCCACGACTCTCTCATTTGCGGCTCATCTCATTTCAAAGTCCTGGCACACGTACAGATCTGACGCTCAAAGACAGAGAGAGAGAGAAAGCAAAAGAGGGAGCAACAGAGAGATAATAATGATGAGGTTCCAGGAGGAGAGGGAAGAGTCAACCGAATAAAAACAATAGGGACCTATACAAACTAGCTGGACAAAGAGGGAAGAGCTGGAGAAATTGATAATGAAACAGCTTATAGAACAAACAAGGTGTAAAGACAAGGCAAGGTTATTTGGAAATTTAGGCTCTGTGGCAGATTTAGGAAAGGAGGAGAAAAGAGAAGCCCAGAGGAAAAAATGGGAGAGTGCTAGAAAAGACTATACCGGCGAAATCCGGCTATAGAGAAGATCATGCATAAGTGAGAAAGCCAAAAACTTCCCAGGAGAAGCGGTGGTTGGGGGGGAATAAGAAGAACGGGTTTTTGAATGAGGGTCTTTGGGCTAATAATAATGAAAAAGGTATAAAGGAGCCCTGGGACAGAGGTAAAGGGAGAGGATGAGGTTGAGGTGAGCTAATTCCAGCAAATGAGTGAGTCCCTGTGGTCCTCCTTCCCTTGATTGAATCAAAAGTTTTCCCCAGGATTTTACCCCGGAATCATCCATCGAAATAAAATGTGGTGGAGGAATGGGAAGGAGGAAGGAGTAGAGATTCCAGGCCGACAAAGACGGGAAATGGATGTTACTCTTTCCATTTTCTCTCTCACTCTCTTTCTTTCACTCTCTCTCTCTCCTCTTCACAACTTTTTACTCTCTTCCCAAATTTTGACTCTATACCTTCCCCTTGCGTTTCGGGGAAGTTCCGGCATGGCATGGACTTTCAAAGAGGGGAAGAAAGAGGGAGGGTGGAAGGCATGCAAAAGTTTTCACACGGCACTTTTCCTTCTTTTGATATTTATGAGAAATACGTCGGGAGATTAAAGATTTTTTTTATGTGGGCAAAAGATTTCGGGGGAGAGACAGTGAACAAACAAGAGTAGATATACAAAGGGTGAAAGAGAGAGACTTAGAAATACACAGAGAGAAAGAGAGGGAGACAGACAGTAGAGAGAAATAGACAGCTAAGAGACAAAGAGAGAGAGAGACAGTTTAGAGAGAAGCAGAGAGACAAAGAGATAGAGTAGAGAAAAGAAAGAAAGAGAACGCGAGAGAAAGAGAGACAAAGAGAGAGAGAGGGAAAGACAGAGAAATAGAGGAAAAGAGAGAGTGAGAAAGACAGAGAAAGAGAGGAAAAGAGAGAGAGAGAAAAACAGAGAGAAAAAGGGAGAAAAGAGAGAGAGAGAAAGACAGAGAGAAAAAGGGAGAAAAGAGAGAGAGCCAAGGAGAGGCAAGAAAATAAAGCATTATACAGAGAAAAATAAAAAAAGACAGTAAAAGAAAGAAAGAGAACAGAAAAACGAAAAAGGACAAGAGAGACAGAGAAAGAGAGACGAGAGACACAAAATGAGAGAGATCGAATGGGCTGAGCAGTTACGACACCCAAAAACTTTCACTCAAGAAGGAGGAGTCGACCCTTCCTTCAGAGATTTCTCTTTCATTTCATAATACTGGCACTCCAGCACTTCTGTCTCTCTCTCTCAAAATTTCATCTCCAAAAAAGAAAGAGGAGGAAAGTATTTCCCCATACCATAACATTTCTGGAGTAGGAGGAGGAGAAAAAACTTTTCCGGGGAATCATCTCCAGCGGGAATTTCAACATCTTCACTCTCCCTCCTCCCTAAAAAAAAGAAGGGAAAAAAGTTACTGTTGTAATCTTCATAGCTCCTTCATACTTCTTGCATGCACATTTTCCCAAGTCCTCCGAAATATATGTACACCCCTGCATTGTCCTAAATGGGGAAAGTAACTACTCGTGTGAGCACAAAAAAAAGGAGCGTGTGTCTCCTCCTCAAATAAATGGAGAAATAAAAAAAAATGGGGGGAAAAAATGTTCTGAAGTGTTGAAGCGGCAAAGTTGAGATTAGAACAAAAAAGAATCTTCCCATGTTTCCCATTAGGACCAATTAAATAATGGATAGATTTATATCCTTTTCCCACAACCACATTTATTTCCACCTTTCCCATTAATTTCCGGCCAAGACACCATCTTCTCACTTTCTGACCTTTTCCTCCCTTTTATTCATTTTTAAAATCCCCCCTGAAAAAAAATATATCAGAAGGGAAGCCATTCTCAAATTAATTTTACAGTCAAGCTGATATTTTGGACACGAATTTTTTTAACTGTTAAACAGTTGTATCAAGCATTGATTGTGAGTCAAATGGATACGAAAATACTCGTCACCACAGGAAGTTAGATAATTTTTGTTCAATCTGGTGGTTCTTTGAAAAGAAGGGCGAAGTGACCAGGGAAAAAACCACACAAAATGATTTCTAGATATGTTTTCCTGTACATTTTTGTCGTTAATATTTTTTTATATATTCAATTTTTTTTCTGTGGTCAGTTCAACATTTGGTCCGTTGCACTCAATTACGGGGTTTGTGGTGATTGGCTGACTGAGACAGAAATGAGGAAGAGAGAGAAAGGAGGATAAAGCGAGAGAGAGGAAACAGAAGAAAAAGAGGGACAGAGAGAGAAAGAGAGAGAGGAAGGGAGAGAAAAAAAGAGAGCGAAAGAGAGAAAGAGAGAGGAAGGGAAAGAAAGAAAGAGAGAGAGAGAGACAGAGTAGGAAGAAGAGTTATTAGGAGAGACTAGTAGAATTATTATGGACTCGACACAATAAAAGACAGACGGTGCAGTAATAACTTTTCCTCCGTTTTTTCTCCCTTCCTTGGCTTCTAATCAGGGCAAAACACACATACACATGTCGCGAATTTTTTTTTTTTATCAACACCAGTTACAGTTTATAGCTTGGCGGCTGCAGACTATTGTTTCTGATAGGAGAGTGAAGAACAAAAGGGCGGAAATTGGAAAACCTAGATTGAGAGAAGAAAAGAGGGAAGGAGAGAGAGAGAGTACTGACTGGCTGACAGTTCCAGGAAGAAATACTATATAACAGAAAGAGCGAGACAGAGAGAGACAGAGAAAGAGGAACAGAAAATAACTAGGCTACAAACATGGAGCAGCAAATAGAGAGAGAAAAGCCAGAGAAAGGAAGAGAGAGAGAAATAAATTGAGAAAACGCTAGAAAGACCAAGAAAAAAAGACACAGAGAAGAAAATTGGGAAACGGGCATGTCCGTAGGAAGATGTGAAGTAAATACATAGGAGAAAGTAAGCCGGAGTAAAATCCCAGCAAGAAGGAAAGGAAAATTTTATGAGTAAAGATTGGTTAGGAGGAAACAAGAGAGGTACCCAGAGAGAGAGGGAAAGAGAGAATAGCTCATAATTATTGCAAAACTTCTCCATTATTTCCGTACGGCCCTCCTCCTCTCACATTCCACTTGGAGTCTATACGTTTTTTTTTTTTTTACTTTTCTTCGTCTTCTTATCTACCTCCTCCTCCTCTTTCTCCTCCTCCAGCTCTTTCCACTTGACCGCCTCTTACATTCTTCCTCTCCCTCCTCTCTCTAGTCTACCTTCTCCAGTCTACCTCGGACTCAGCATCTTCCCTGTCATCCCCAGCAGTTGACGTCACGTGTGAAGGAGTGGGGCTATTATTATGATTGGTTCCTCCTAGACCTTCTTTACAATTTCCTTCACTGTAGACTTTCTTCCACAACTTCCTTTTCTCTCTCTCTTTGGCTTTCTCTCTCTCTTTTCCTTTTTCTATCTCTCTGTTTCACTTTTTTTTTCTCTCTCTCTTTCCCTTTTTCTATCTCTCTGTTTCATTTTTTTTTCTCTCTCTCTCTTTCCCTTTTTCTATCTCTGCGTTTCACTTTGTTTTTCTCTCTCTCTCCTTTTTTTCTCTCTCTCTTTCTCATTTTCTCTCTTCCTCTGTCTCTCTCTCTTTCCTTTTTTTCTCTCTCTTTCTCATTTTCTCTCTTCCTCTGTCTCTCTCTCTTTCCTTTTTCTCTCTCTCTTTCTCATTTTCTCTCTTCCTCTGTCTCCCTCTCTTTCTCTTTATTATTTTCTCGCTTACTCTCTTTCTCTCTCTCGCAGTCTTCCCTCTCTCATTCCTTCTCTCTCTCTCTTTTCACAGCCTGCTTCCTTACGTTCCCTTTGACCTCTCGTGGGTTCCCTTTTTCTCTCTTTATGTCTGCTTCCAATAATTCCACTCCCCGCCAATTTCCAAATAGAACCCGACTTCCGTTTTCCTTTCATTCCATCACCTCAAAAGAGAGTCTTTTTGATGGTCCGGAGAATTACTACAGGAAACCCCGAATTGAGGAGGTTGTGGCAACTTGAAGATCCTTTTTTTGTTGTTGAAAGCACTCCAAGAAAGGGAGGAGTAGTGGTTGTGTGGGCATTTTCCTCTGGAGATTTCATTTCTCCCGCCCAGAAACGTCCCCACCATCTCTTCTCTCTCTCTGTCTCTCTCTCTCTCTCGCTCCTCCAAAGATCCTTGTCCTATTTTCCCTGACACGTGGAGTCTGGCTGGAGTAGATTAGAGAGGTTCTTTTCCCCAAAAAGGAGGATATTCAATTGATCTTTGACATTTACGCAACCCTCCGACATTTCCTTGTTCCCGCCTAGGACTCCTGGAAGTCTGGCTGGAAGGAGGTTTTTGGGCCCTCTGGAAAAAGGAGGCTTATTTGTCCGAAAAAATTGTGCTGAAAAAAAAAAGGGAGAAGAACAAAAACATGTTCTTGAAAGGGAATAAAAGCATTCCAGATCCACCTCCTTTTTTCGAGAACCTGAAATGGAAGAGAAGTTCACCTTTCCCGTTTCAGCTGCTCTTCCAGCGCCTAGTTACAAACTACATTAAAAACACATGCCGTAAGGACTGGTCCATTATTATGAAGAGGGAGAAGAGAGATTTCTCAATAAAAGTGTACATATAATCGAGGCTTCTGGAGAATAAAAATCGTGGCTACTGGAGAGAAAAAACTTGAGAGAGTGCAAAGGGAAAATAGTCTCTTTTTCCAGGAATATTGTGAAAGGAGTGAAACCGGAGATTTTTACTGGGTTACACATAAAAATGTGTGTTTTATGCTCCACTACCTTTATGGGCACTGAGGACAATAAGTCCTATTAGTAAAGCAGGAGCCATGGAGGGGCCTGGACGAATACTTACTGCCACTAAACGCTCCCTGATTTTTAAAGGCAGACATACATATGTATGTACATGTCTGCATATCTAATATGTATATACATACATATAATTATGTACCTATAAAATCAACATGCACATGTGCTCTCTAGCAGGGGTGGGGATTACGATTTAATTTATTCAGGAGAGAGCAGACGGGGAAAAAAAGAACACACGTGCATCATTTTGGTCTCCTATATGCATGCATCCAGGAAATAAAAGTGATACGGAAGAAGAGCAAGGAGAGGCAGAGAGGGACGGCAATGGGAGGAAATAAAAATGGGAGATACGGGAAGAGCCGAGTAGAGGAAAAATGAAATAAAAAAAGAGAAATAAATGCTGAGCGAAGGGAACGCACCAAAATAAAGAATGAAGAGAAAAAGGAGGACCAAACAAACAAAACAACTGGACAGAGAAAAGAAAAAAGGAAAAGACAAAGAATGAGAAAATACACCGGTGAAAGAAAGAGAAATAGGGAGCCAGACAGAAAGGGATAATCAAACGAGGAAAGAGAAAGCTAAACCGGCAAAGAGAAAAAAACTAAAGAGGACCAAGAGAAATTAACGGAGAAAGAAAAAGAAATTACAGAGAAAAGCAGAGAATTAGGAATAGAAGAGAAAGAAAGAGAGAATGAGCCATGAGCCAAAAACAAAAAAAGAAGGGGAAATAGAGAGAATTAAGACAAACATAAAGAGGAAAAGGCAAAGGGAGAATAAGAGAAAGGCGCTAAAAAATTGAAAAAACTTTAGGAGATATTGATCGAGTATAAAAACAGTAGCGGGAGAGAGAGAGAGAAGAGGATCGAGGAAGAAGAGAGAGGAAAAATGAAATCAGAAATGGGAGAGACGAGATGACAAAAAAGAGCGAGACACCAAAGTAAAGTCTGGCAGTCAAGAGAGCCGTAGAGATGTGAGTGTGTACACAAGAACTTTTTTTTTCGGGGGGTTTGTTGTGAAGAGAATCTCAGGCACTTGGACACGTAGGTATACTTATATATGTATATGTATATATATGCATATACATATACATATGTATGTATATGTATGCACGTACAAATCGTAGGGACAAGGTCTCTTGCACGGGGATGACTTCGATAGAAGGGAAGGTAGTACGAGGGACAGAGCAAGAGAGAGAGAATGAGGTAGCACAGAGACGCTGAGAGAGCAAAGAGAGAAGAGAGAGAGAGAGAGAGAGAGAGAGAGAGCAAATGAGAGAGAGAGAAGGGAAAGATGAATCTCTAGCCATCTGCTCGGATGCAAAATAAATCCGCTTTTATTCCTTTCACAAAATCCAAAGTCCAATGAAAAGTCCACATAGACACTCGCGTCTCCCTTGCTTGAATTTTTATTCTCCCTCTCTCTCTCTCTCTGCTCGTCTCTCACTCTCTCATCTCGCTGACTGCCAATCTCCCTCCGATTTTTAGTGGGACACAACTTTTTAAGCCCTTCTGTTCATACTTTTCCACAGTTCCACGAGGGAAAATCTTTTCCCAGCAAGATGATGTTTATGGAATTCTCCTCTTTTACTCTTTACCCAGATTTGTCTCTTTTTACCCACAAAAATGTCAACTTTCGAGAACAAAAATCCAAGGGAAAAGTGTTCAATCAAAAGAGAAATGGGAGGAACAGTGGAAAAAAATAAACAAAAATATGTACGGCAAAATGCCTGTTTGTCTTTGTCTCTCCTTTTTCCCTCTTGCTCTCCTCCTTTTCATTTCTATTTTTTCCCTCTTTCTCTCCTTTTTTTCATCTCTATTTTTCCCCTTTTTCCGTGTATCTGTCCTCTTTTCCTCTTTCTCCTTTTTGTTCTTGTCTCGCTGTCGATTTTTCGCTCCCTTTTCCCTCAAATGTCTTTCCTTCTCCTTCCCCGATGTTTTCCCGGACAACAACAGAGGAAACCCCGTCAGGAAATTCCTTCATCATCCTCTTCATCATCGTCATTCATGTCCTGCCATTTGAACAAATATAAAATACATTCGCCTCATCTCAAGTCCTCCCTCTTTTTCTCCCATTCGTATCTGCCTCTGTCTCTCTTATTTCCTCGATTGCTGTATCTCCCGGATTTTAATCATCTCCTCCCGTACAAAGTGCGAGGGGAAGGACCATTAAAAGGCACTCCCAAGTACCCGAAGGTACATTTACCTGCTGGAATAAATCCTTCATAGCCACTCTTCCCTCTACAATAAATCCCCTCATTATTATCCACGCTCTCTTCCAAACGGTATTATCCCCTGCGAGTTTTTTTTTTAACAAAATAATGTCGTTCAAAACTTTGTCTTCCTTAAGAAGTTGCTTACGTAATAGAAAAGTGTCGTAACTGGGGATTTAAAAGGGCGAAAAAGAAAAGAAAAAAAGGTTTGAGATCATCAGAAAACTTTTTTTGCCCAATGACTTTGATTGAACGGAATAGGACAAAATGGGGGAGAGTCTTTTCTGTTCATCATATTAAATAAAACAAAAGTGTGGGAGAAAATGGGGACAGTGACGATATCACCTTTTTGTACTTAGCCAAAAAGTTTTTTCCCAAGGAATTTGAATGGGGGGAAAGGATGTTGGAGGAGGGGAAGGAGGAGTAATAATAAGATGAGAGGAGAACCAAATGGTTGGGGAATTGGAGGAGTGGAAATGCTGAGGGGGGAAGTATAATAGGAGGGAAGAGGAGGAATATATATAACCGTTTTATGTGCATTATTTCATTGAATTTCATTTCCTTACGAAGGAAGGGTAACAAAAAGTTTAAAAGGAGGAGGCGAGGGATTCGATTCGTGAGGACACGAGAGAAAGTGGAAGAGAGAGAGAGAGATAGAAAGGAAGAGAGAGAAAGAAGGGGAGAGAGAAAAACGCTGAGAGAGAAGCTTTTGCATTTATACAGAATAAATCCATTTATCATTCTCGTTCTCTTTCCGTGTAAGACAGTAATGGCAATGGCTTGTCTTTTTGTCTCTCGCAATTTCTCTCTCTCTTTTAAACTTATCGGAGCAATACTTTATCCATTTCCTCTATTTCAGTCTTCCTCCCTCGCTCTCACTCACACTTTAGATCCATCTCTAAATTCTATTCAAAATAAAATAATACTTTTTTTGCTTTCTCTCGATTTATTCGTTCCCCCAATTTTCTCTCTCGTGTTTTCTACTTTTCTTTCTCTTGCTGTTGCTTACTTCACTCTCTTTGGTTTGCTTCTTTCTCGATTGGTTTTCGTCATCACCTTCTCGTCTTCCTGTTTCGTTTTCACTCTTTCTCTCTAGTTTTTCTCCCATTTTCATCTCTCTTCCTCTTGTTTCTCGCTGCTTCTTGTTTTTTCCCCCACTTTCTCCTCTTCCTCTTGTTTCTCTCTCTTTCTTTCTTGTTTCCCTCTCTCTCTCTCTTTCTCCTCTTCCTCTTGTTTCTCTCTCTTTCTTTCTTGTTTCCCTCTCTCTCTCTCTTTCTCCCTTGTTTTCTTCTCTCTCTCTCTCTTT